>VYZW01021714.1:1992-62638 GCA_013401315.1 Balaeniceps rex
GGGGCTAAATACTGTAGTGTTTTGCACATAATTTTTCATTAAAATACTTTATAGTGCTTCAAAGCTTTTTCCAAACTCAGCAGGACGGTCCTAAGGGAACAGTACTGGCAAAGCTTTATGAACCCCTGTAGGGCCTATATGAAACTGGAAATAGCAGCTTTTTATGGTTCACAACAGACTGGAATTATTACTTTAGCTACTGCAGGCTGTCAGCTTTAAAGAAAGCTTTTTCTTCACTGCATTTTTCCTCAATATTTTCTGCATTATATTTTTATTACTTTTAAGAGGGATAAATTGTTTGAGGAAAGTTATATTATGCTGTTGCACCCAAATATACTCCTGTCTTTTCCCAATAAATCTTTCCATTTGCATTATCATATGACACAGAGAAACAGCTTCCTAAAAGGCACAGGCAGTTCCTTCTCTCGGAAGTGAATCTCACATGGTAAATCCTTAACACAATAACTTTGCTTTCTCTGGCAGCGGGGGAGCATTCTGCAGAAACGGGTGAAAAAAAGTTGCTAAAAATGTTACTCCTGAGCAGTGGCAATTATTCCAAAAACGTATTTGAGCCACATGCTTTTTTCTGCAGAAGAAAATCTGTACTAACCTCTGAGTTGAAAGGACCATATCTGTGGCCAGCAGCATCTGGTTGTTCAGAGTAGAAAGCATAAACATAAGGCCTGAAAGAAAGAAAGGTCTTGTTCAGGATAGCTTTCCTTTGACAACAACAAAAAACCCCTGGGCCTGTAGGTCAAGTCAAATCAAGTCAACCTTCCAATGAGAGTTGGCTTTATGGAAAAAGAGCTGTTTTTCAGTCATGTTTCCATGGTATGATTAAGCAATTAGTTGTTCTACAGTTTTATTAAATCCGAGAACACATGCAGGGAGGCACATGGGGTACCATCTGAGGACACATGCTCTTTCTAAGTCTTGTAGGAGAGATCCCAACAACAGCTCGCCTCAGCTTTGCAGCCAACGGCATGTGGGAACTTGTGTACTAAAAAATACTCCTAATTAAAATCTTAACATTTTCCCAGTCCTCAGGGTCCAGTTCTGTAACTGCCTGTAAGCTTGTTGAACCTGTAGACTCAGTAGGATAAGAACAATCCAAGTTAATCCATGTAACTAAAAGCTTCTTGATAAGATATAAATTCATGCCATACATTTATTGATAAGAATCAAAATGCTTATGGTTAAAAGCTGAGATCAAAAAAACCAACCAAACAAAAAAAAACCCCAAACACCAACCCCCAACAAATCCTTAAATCAGTGATAGCATGTAACAGACAAAAATAATTTTTAGAATTAAATTTCCCCTTGCTCTTTCAGCTACTTTTAGGGAGAAGACAAGCTAGCAGTTATCCAACAGCAGATGACAATAAGTGAATTACCTTTCATTGTCTGGAAGCGTTAGCCACTGCAATATTGTTAATATTCTGCGCTCATGGGGGATGACACTGGACCACAAAATATAAAAATATATCTTATTATCATAGAATACAAAAAACATCAACAAAGCCTTGTTATGAACTGATTGTAACATGATTAAAATCAATCATAACAACATAATTTGCTTTCAGTATGCCATGTCTTCTTTCTTGCTTGATACTGATACTTATTTTGCAAACAGAATCACCTCAGATCTCCTGGATGTCCACATACTCCAAAAGAAAGGTGATTAAAAGTTTGTAACTGGAGCCAGAACTCAAGGCAGTAAATCTAACTGTTCTGAACAGGAGTGAAAAAAGATCCATTCTGGTAGCTTTAACCCAGATAAACCTTTTTTATGCACAATGGTGCTGCCGTTCGATAGCTGGCATGAGTAAAAACCATTAAATTGCCGACATCAGCACATGTTTAAACGACCATCCTTCTCTGGTAGTCCTGAAAACACTGGAAAAGTTCCCATTGACTTAATAGTAACCAAACTGAGGGCTAGGCTCGTGTAAATCAAAACAGAGCCATCTGAAACACCAGGCCATCAGCACGGTGACTTGCACAACTTTGACAGCTTCTCACTTAGCAGAACAGACTCATCCTATTTCACTGTTTGTATCCCGAGACTTCTCACTTGGCTGCTGAGGCCAAGTTCATGCTATGAGAATGACTAACCTTATAAACAGCTGTTAAGCTTCCAAATATCTCATCTTAGGAAAGCTCTGCAGGTCAGTGACCATGCAGTTATTTTAATACAATAGCACAGTCAGACCAGATTTCACTAGATCAACAGCAGAATCCCAGGGCAGGAATCAAATACAACAGTCTTGGATTCACCATGCTGAATTGAATTCAGCACTCTTTGGAAATGTCTGACAGAGAAATAGAGATGCCAACATCCATTTTGAAATAAGTTTGGTTTTAATGCCTGGTAGAACAACAGTGGTCCTCGGTTCTTCAGAACTCAGAAATGATCAAAATTCATTCATTTTTAGTTAGGAAGATACATCTTAGCTGGGACATGGGAAAATAATTTGGAACCATTAAACAAAAGAATAAACAGCAAAGATCCTCAGGGCTGTCTTTTAGGAAAGGGAAATTGGAGATCTTACTCAAAGGTCAGACTAGATTGTAAAATGAGTGAGTCAGGCTTTTGAGTCAATTAGGCAGCTGATGTCAGATGACATAAGAGGACAATAAAAGAGTCTTCCACAAACACTCAGAGGACTAGGAAACATTGCTAGCAATACTAAGGAGGCAAAACAACACACCATGAAATGCAAGAAAGTAATTTTTTACATAGTCACATATCTTTTCAGACAACTGCCAAAAATCAGTGTATGAACTTCAAGCAGCAAACTGTAGCATTAACTTTAGTTATCATAAACATTGCACAAATGAAACAAGGGAGGGTTACAGGTACAGTCCCCAAGCTACCAAATGCTTAGAGTAAAGAAAACAACTTAATAAACACTTTCATCAAATTAATTCTGAGTTATTAGTTACAAATCTCCAGAAAACAGAGGGCACTTACACAGACCAGAAGAACGTGCCAGCTTTCACCCCTTGCTTGGCTGCAGTAATCCAAATCTAATGAGGAAAATGTAAGAGGATTAGAATATGTTCAGATCTTTAATGACCCTCTGAAATCAAAAGAAAATGTTTTCAAGACACATTCTTCTAACCTGAGCCTAGAAGTGAAAATAGCAGTCTTCAGCCTGTGTCCCTAATTCAAACACGTGGAGCGACAAACCTGTGCAAGTGCTGTAGCAGTGGATCAGCCACTGTGCTGTAGACTTTCACCCCTAAATCTCTGTGTTGCTTTTAATGCAAAGTGTTAAGATTCATGCCCAGGAATTTCTCCAGTATTCCGTTTAATTTTCAAAACCAAGCGATTAGTCACCTGAGCCTTTCAGGTGATCAAATTTTGGAGGATACTCAGTTAGGAAAGAACATGGCTTAACACTGATCAGTGTCTGCATAAACGTCCCACTTTCCCCATATTCTACCGTCAGTAGCCATCAACAGAAAATGCTTCAGGAAAGAGTACTGTGCAGATGAATGAGCAGGGGTATAAAGAAAGCAGGGAGGGACACTTTCCTCCATAGACGTTTAACAACTTTTTGAGCTCACCTGAAGTGATTGATGGAAATGACAGAAACAATCTCCATGAATTTTTCAAATCCTTTTTTCAATCCTTCAAATCCTTTCAAATTTGAATCAAAAGTTCAAATATTTTTCTGGCTATAAATCAGTTTGTAGCAGCAAGTTCCACAATGTAGTCACACACTGCATGAGTGTATTTTTCTTTTTGTTTGGTTTAAACCTGCCAGTTTCACTACAAGTCATGCCTCTCCCAGGCTAACATAAGTCTACACTGTCAGTCAATGTAGGACAGGAAAAAAAAGTTAGCTGATGCCCTCTCAACCTTGTCCATCCAAACCAATTGAAATTAAGAAGGGAATAAGGGTTATTGTTCCATTTCCTCTCTGTTGGTTAGAGTCGTCGTCTTAAAGTTAATTAATCCTAGATGTTCCAGTACTGAGCATGTAAATGCAATGAGTTATATACACTCTATGGCTGGTCACATCTGTTCAGGTCACTTATCACAAAGTTTGCTGTGTTAGGTGTTGCAAGGTCAGTACCATTTGTGAGCTTATGTAATTTATTTACCATATGTAAATATGTTGGGTTTAACTGTTAATATGTTAGAATTTTATAGTCAGCTGTTTAACTATGTCAGATGTGCACCCCTGGTTTGCATATGGGACAAGCCTTACTGTATTGCAAGCTATATAAAGGCCATATTTCTGAATTAATTTGCTTAAACAGAGAGGAGGGGAATAAATATTTAAAAAAAAAAAAAAATCAAAGATTAACCACTCTGTCTTTGTACCATGCCACAGGAATTAGATAATATCTAACTTTTCCAATACAGAAAGATCTGTTAAATTATGAACCCACAGATTCAACACTAGTACATGGGCAAATGTCCCAAGAAATAATATACATGCTTTTCTAGAGGTATATGAACTTACATATCCTGTAAGTTGAATTACTGTCATTTTTAAGTCCTCTGTGTTGAATGACTACAATTCTTCTCCTTTATTTATGGATAAAAATAGACAGACTAAGCAATAGTTTAGGTGGTAATGCCATACGGAACATGAAAGTCCCAAGTTCTCCCTTCTTCTAACTGCTAGACACATTTGAGCACAGATACTACGTACAGAGTTATTCAGCTGTTGAATTGTCTTTGAAAACTTGCACAGAAAGTGGGGCACCTCCCTCCTTTTAATCTTCCGCAAATAAATAAGAGCCCATAACTTTGCAAAGGCTGCCCTGTATTTGTTGCACTATGAAAGGACCAGCAGCAGCACATCTCAGGTCAGGGCTGATGGAAGCGACGGCTCTGAAGTCTGGCCTTTGGGCCAAGTTGCGCCAACAAGTTCCCGCTTGCCAACCAGGGAAGGAGATTCATGTCAGGAGCAGAGCAAGCGCGTACACCCGCTGCAGCAGAGAGTTGGTAATGCATGGATGGGAAATCCCTTCCACATCCAAACAAAGGTGGGAAGGAGGAAATCACAGCATTTCCCAGGTAAAGAAACATGTACAAGATCAGTGGAAACATGCAGAATTAATAGCAGCGTGGTGCCAAATGTTACACTCCTGCACCGTTTGCAGTTTGTCCTGCCAACAAGGTAAAATGTGGAGTGCCTGCTTCCACACTCCTAACTCTTTAACAGGACACAAATGATCTCACAGCCTTGAAAACTAAGCATTGCCTTCTTGCCCAGACAGAAGATTTTGGTACAAGACGCCTATTAAATAATTAGACAGACTCAAAGAGCCCTGTTCCTTGTTCACAGCTCAAGCTAGACAAAAAGAAATACTTACAAAAAGATAATTACAGACATGCCTCCTTCTGCTTCCCCCACCAATCAACAAAGTGATTACAAAATGCGTTCAAGACAAAAAGGCAGATGACAGCTCTCAGCAGAGCCTAGGCTCCTCAGACGTAACTATCTTGCCAAAGTTCAGGCTGACTAGGCAAGAAAATGAAAATAAGTTTTTTCTGTAATTGTTATAGTCAAAACCAATAAATTCCAATAAACAGGAGAGCAAAATGGTTTTATCCCAAAGATTGATACAGAACGAGAAAATTAGCTAGAATCAGGAATATCCAGTTAAGATGTGTAGTGGTGATGCCTAGTGTCTACAGACATACCTTGCAGACTGTAGACGCAGCTTCACAACATGCTGTCACTTATCTAGGAACGTCATGGCCCTTTTTAAGGATAATCTCAGGATTTCAAACTGGGCCCTTTTTGAGGGCTGCGTTCTCTTTAAAAGGTTAATAGTGAAAATAAAGCTTCATACAAGGTGCCCTAAACAACCTTCAATACTTTCATAATTAAGATATTTCTGAAGAGAGAGGGATCTTTGGAGCCAAACTCAGATCTGAGCTGGGTTACCTTCTGAAGGAGCCTCTCTGTCCCCATTAACCACAGACAGGCAGTTTTATATCTGTCATCTTCTGACCTTGGGGAGGCCAGTGGATTATTTCTAAGGATCATGAAAGATCACTAAAAAAAAGCAATGTATTATCTGTAAGCTTAAGCTTGCCCATTGTGTGTAAGCTTAAGCTCACTACATCAAATCAAGACATGGAAAAATACTGCTTAAGAGAAGCCAGAGGCAGCTGGGGCCTAATTTAGTGTTTAAAGTTACTTGGGATGAAAACAGAGTCTCAGTGTCATGAAAAATGAGCAGTAAACTTAGTTTCCCCCTTGGGAGGATGAACCCTGATGCTCACCATTTCTGTGAGATGCTGTAGCAATAAGAGGAGTGGTTTTGTGGCTGTTTCTTGTCAAACACTTTTGTTTTGAAAGCAAGGTGGTTTTAAGTTTATATAATAAATCAAGGTTGTATACTAAATCAGAAGACTGGATTTCAGGAAGTCCCGCAACCAGCTAGAGCACCTCAAAACACATCCAGGCTACCTTCTCCGCACTTCTCCTTTTCCTAATGCTCTTAAAATTAATTTCTCATAATTCCTGGTGTAGAAACATTCAGCTACTCATCTGCCAAATCCCACTGATGTCCATGGTAATCTGGCTGTTTCCCAGCAAGATGCTGAGTATAAGAACAAGTAATTAAAAAAAAAAAAAAGAAAAAACACCAAACCCCCACATTTTAATACAGCCATATACAATAGGCCAGTTTCCAGGAGCAAGAAAGTATTTCAGAAATTATCAACATTAAATGACATTCTCTTCTAGGCAGTTTTAGCCATAATACAAGGCTGGGGGTCCCAGATACTTTTCCTGCCTTCCTGGGCAGAAAAGTATTAATTCCCAATTCTGTGCAAACCAAGTACCACTCTGCAGTTGTTTTGAGTACTCCAGTTTGAGACCCAAGACCTAAAAAGAACCAGATGAACATGTGATATGACAGACAAGATTTCTGTGATATGCAGACCAGATTTCCCTTCCTCTCCCCTTAATTCTACTGCCTTGTCTTTTTCAATACCCAGCTATTTTTGTTAGTCTATGTCAATGTGGTATTTAGAGAAAATTATAAAAAGGTATTAGGAAGGGTCTGTATCTAATCCATATATAGATGGAGATAATTTTTTCTGTTATCATAATCTGCAATTCTCTTATGAAGACCTTTCTTAAAGGTCTTTTCCAACCTAAATGAGTCTATGATTCTATGAAATGTGCAATTCTTCCACGTGCAGAGAGAGTATCATTTATATCATATTTCTGCAAGAGATCTACCACCTCCTTACCTAACCGCTATGGCCACTCTATCAGGTTTGCCAGACTTGCAGGTTTCCTTCATATTAAGTGTGTAGGGGTTGAATTATAGCCCTTCCTCTATGCATTTGTTTCCAATTCTCTAAAGACATTTCCAGTTTATTGCATTATTTGTGTGTTTTTCTTTTTTAACACTTCTTCACATCAGCTGGTTTATTTTATCGTCCTTGCTTGTGTATGCAACATTCCCCCCTGTCCTCTGAGGATTTCATCCAGTGTATGGTCATCCACTGTTGTGTAACTTTCTTGAACTCTTCTCAGCTGACATTTTTCACACAGAATCATTTGGTTGGAAAAGACCTTTAAGATCATCAAGTCCAACTGTACCTGTCCACTACTAAACCATGTCCCTAAGCACCTCGTCTACCCATCCTTTAAATACCTCCAGGGATGTTGACTCGACCACTTCCCTGGGCAGCCTGTTCCAATATTTGACAACCCTCTCCGTGAAGAAGTTTTTCCTAATATCTAATCTAATGACCCTTGTTTACAATCCAGAGTGACTTTTATTCTCTGGAGCAGCATAGGTGTTTCTAATGGATGAGTGTGGGAATTACCAATACTCCCCACTCAACACAGCAGGTGATGAAGTATTTATAGACTTATATTTTACTTTAAAAATACTGTAGTTAAAAAATAGAGACATTTGTACAGTCCCCAAATGTTAGTTCCCCACTAACTCCTACCTAATTGTGATTAAGGTAAGATGCACAATTAAATTTGCAATGCGTAATTAAATTACAGCTGCTTAACAAGTTGTCATACAGCAGTTGAGCCCAAATATTGTCTGTGAGCTCCATACCTGACTGAAGCTGGCATGGTTTGTTAGCTGTGTGGCTCTGGCTGTAGCTGAGATGGAGGAATAGGCTACCCACTGCTGCCCTTTCGCTGCTCCTAGTTTTGATCCTGCTTCTTTGCTCACATCTAGGGGGATAATAGCCAGGCACGTTCCTCACCCTCTCCTCTCCACACAACCCGTGCTAAAAGCTAACCCGGGTCATAGTTGGGCAAGGGACTGACTACGCTCGCTGTTATGCTGACAAATTTTACAAGAGCACAAATACCTCATTCTGGCTCAGCTACAGCCAGACACATCTGCCTGTCACACATCTGCCTGCAGCTCTAAATTGTCTTGTCTTGCATTTGTTGCAGACTAAAACCACATGCAGACAAATAACACACACACTTGCTAAGCCTAAAACCACCTGAATAACCTCCTTCAGTCTCTTGGGATATTTCTCTCTTAAGAGATTGGGGGGATGACACTGATCACTTTAGCAAACAGCAATGACAGATTACGGTGTTCCCAAACCCCTTCCGACTTTCCCACCTCTATCATCCCACTCTTTTGTGGGGTTAACTGGCCAGGGAGCTTTTAAACTATGGTTCCCTAAGCAATCAGTGCAATGAAATGTGCATGCACCTTGGCTGCTTGCACATAAAACTTATTAGTTTAATTTAAACCCATTTCTGTTGGCAAAGCAAGCCACCACAGCATGCACTAATAGGGGAAAGTGCAGCAGAAGCAAGGGGACCTTCTTAGCTGTAGTAAAGCAGAACACTTTGCAGGAGGCCATTTCCTTGCCCAGAATAAGGATCCAGACCTAGAGAAACCACCAAGTCCAACACTAACCTAAGAGAGAGGGCCTAGTTCAGCCACTGCTGCTGTGCTCAAGGCAGAAATTAATTCACAGACTTTTACAGCCTCTGCAGCAAGTCAGGTAACAGCAATCGCTTGTGGACTTAACAAATAATAATTATGAAGTTGTGCCATGCTATGCTGACAGAACATTAATACTAAAACTGCCACAAGAACATTACTAGGACGAAAACCTGAGAAACCCATAATGAAAAGGAAACATTATGCCACAGTGATGAAAATATAGTAATTCGTGTTAAACTGCTGCCTAAAGTGAGGGGTTTTTTCCTAGCCACATCTAATTTATACTTATCAACGCAAGCACCTTTCCATAATCAATGGCTCTATTATTCTGAAAAGCAAAAGCCAACTCAAAATGTTACATTAAATTGATAGACACAGGGCCAGCCCAGGGGGGAGATTAGGTACAAATTGTTCACAGATGTATTTTTTTAATTATTATTATTGGCTATGTTCCACAGCACAGAGGGAGGGGAGAGGAGGGAGGAGGGAAACTGAAACTTACTGGTTGACCTCCCCACCATCTGTGATTGAATTTCTCTCGCCCTCGAAGACTGAAGCTGGCATCAAACACTGGGTCATACATCGAATTGCCAACGATTCCATGTGATTCAGGATAGAGTCCCTTTGTGCAGAAGTAGATTAATTAGTAAAATCCTAATGCAAACAAATCCAGTTCTTCATAGCTATCTGAAAATACCACTAAATTATTTAAAAATAGGTATCTTTGTAACTGCACACCAGAAAAGTTTGTAACTTTAAGATAAGCACATTTAAAACTGTCTGTAGTAATGAAAGCAGTAGGAGATGATTGAATTGTGCTAAAAAGCACAAAAACTCCTGTTACTCAATACTTTAAAGTATTTTCACACTGGTTAAAAGTTAGTTTGAGGCCATCTAAAGTAAGCAAAAATTTATGAAAAGAAGACTGATTTGAACTTTCAGTTCCTCTTCATGAATTGCCTTCCTGGAAACAGTAATTCATTCTCTGGTTGCAAGAGTAACACTTAGCATTTCCGTTTTATAATGTTTTATCTTCACCAGAGCCTCTGTGAGATAAGTGTTATTTCCAAGGAAAGAATGAGGCAAATCACCTAAAGCCATGGCTTTATATCACAATTTATATCAGCAGTAAAGGCAATTTAAGAGATTTCTGCTCTTCTCCCTTTCTCTTGGCCCTCTCCCGTCCCCAGCTGTTTCTCCATCCCCTCCTTTCTCTTCCCATTTAACATTTGTGCAGAGGCTGCAGGAAAAAAAGAAGGGGAAAAAAATGCAGCTGCAGGTAGTAAGTCCCTTAGCCCAGCTTTGGGAGCACTGTCACACAGGAGCGTTTGTGTCCCAGGGTGGGGACAGCCTGGCCGCCAGCTGTGCCACTGGAGTGCAGAAGTGATGGTTCATTTTGCTGCAGGGCCAACGCAGCATCCAGACACACTCAGCAGCTATAAATTGGCCAGCCCCACTGACTTCAGCTGCTCCAATGAAGGAACAACTGCTGGTTGTATTCTGGATAGGATTTCAGGGGTGGTTTCCCCCCCTAGAAAAACTGTGACCTGTAATTACACAGCAGTACAAATAACTGCAAAAGCAGGCATAAGAAAGTGCAGGGAGGCTGTAACACAGTGTATAATGGTGAGATACACTTTATCTCAGAACTTCAAAATACTGAAGAAAATACCTAACATAACTGAAGGCTGAGAAGGATGGACAGTGAAGCAGTTCTATTAAAAAAAAAAAATCTTGCTTCCCACAACCCACTTTTCTACTGCAATGCAACGTTTTATCATCAAAAAGTCCTTCCCATGGACTTACAGTAGCAAGGGTGTACAAGTTGGGGAAGGTTTTTGTAGGGTAGACAGGTCTCATGTAAGGAGAATGTGTTCCACAAGATCCTGAAAAATCAATAGGGAATGCAAACATTAGGAAGTGAAGCTCTCAGACATAGAAAACAAAACCAGAGGAAGTCATTTGCTGTGACTTAAAATGCTGCAGGAACTGGTTAAATTTTAACCGATTTAAATGAACATTCTGCTGCTTAACATTGGCAGGTCTTCCTGCAAGACAGCAGTAAATCCACTCATGAAGTCTTTGTACTTCACAATAAACAACTGAGATAATGCAGCCAGAGGACTACAGAACCAGCTACATTTCCACAGACTGCTTTCCTTTCTGAGCTAGCCTCCTTCCAGAGTCCAGAGTCATTGAAAGTATCTTGCTAAGTAAAACAACATGAGAAAACTCAGGCTAATTTTAAGTGACAAATATACTAAAGCTGCAGTTTCACAATGGGCTTTGGCCACAGCTCCCCAGATGTCTACACAGATACAAGGTCCAGCACACACACAGGGGGAAAAAAACCCAAACAAACACCTTTCAAGGGTATGGGCACGCATACAAACTACCATGCTATACTGAGAAGCTCAAATATGCATTGCATCCAGTACTCCGCAAACCCAGGCGGATGCCCACTCCCCCAGGGCTCCTCATCGCTGGGGCACATCCCCAGCCTGTTATCACACATTCACTGCCGCTCCTGCACCCACTTACCCATATCTTCAACAGTTCTGAATCAAGTGGAAAATTTTGTGGGCACCTCCCAACTAGCCTATAAAAGTGCATGATACATATCATGTACTGAAGATGCATTTCTTTCCTGACAAAACAATATGAAGGTCACCGATTCTGAGCAGTGCTCCCCAAAGCAGCAGCTCCCTCCCCACTCTCTGATTGCTGTGTGCTGCTTTAGCCAGGGTTCTTTCAAGCCACCAGTTGATACCATCTAAACCAAAGGGGACTTCTGCCATTTCACTTTCAGAAAAAGACTTAATCTTTGTTAGACCTTTCAGTCAGAGGATCCCTGCGTTTGGCACAGCCCTTCTACCCGCCAGCTCCATGCTGACTTCTCTTGCTCAATAAACAATGAAAACAACCAGGCTGCAAGAGATTGTCTTTCGTTTATTGTAAGAAAGCAGATGTACTCACTCAGTTTTTCAATATTGGGCATGACCTTGTTCCCTTTCTTCATATATGATGCACGGAAACCATCAACAGAGAAGATGATCAAAGGAGGACGAACAAAGCTAAAAGCAAAACCAGTGGGAGTGTAAAGCAGCATTTCAAAATTTTTTTTTCATTTCCACTTGCTCACTGAGACTCCAGAGAATCTAAAGTACAGTTACTGCATATGCTATATGTCTATAGTTTTTTTGCTTAATTAACAGATCAGCACAAACTGATAATCTTCACACTTAGTAACATCCAGTGTTCGCTCACAGTCACTGAAAGGGCTGAGCTCCAACAGAAAAGACATCTTCCCTGAGCAGCTAAAAGCATATAGCCCAAAAAGGCAAGTGCTTATAGAAGAAGATGGAGAAGGAAAAAAAAAATAGTATGCATGAGTACCCACCCTGGCACACAATCTGTAGTTAAAAACCACATGTCTCATGACAGCTGGTCTCTCTCCACAAACAAAAGTCCATGTGGCATTTTGCGTGAGCTCTGTGAGGCAGAGCTCATTCTCACATGCTAAAGATGACAGCATTTCATGTTATTTTATTACATTTTTATTTACTACTGCTACTGGGAGTTGACCCTAAGCAGGCAGAGATGTGTCCTGGATGGACAGACCTGGTCTTTTAATGTTAGTCACCTGCTGCACGGGTAAGCAGCCATCACTGTCACCAGGAGAAGGAGGGGCTCCTATGTCCTCCAAACTATCCTCGTGATAGCATAGACTGAGCTGCAACCCAACGCAGCACCTGAGCAGATGCTTACCTTTAAGGATACTAGTGAACCAATTGGTTTCAAAAGTGCTTACTTTCTCAATGTTATTCATGTGCTCAAATACCTCATTAAGTCAAGCCTGTATCCCATTGCAATTTAGAAATCCTTTCATTTAGGAAGATAACACTAAAAGTACAAAATTCAATTAAAAAAAAAATGGCCTGAACTGTGTTCCCATATGGTTCAACCCGAATTTTATTGAAATCAGGAAAACCTAAACCTTTCCACTGACTTCAAGGGAGTTTGGTTACCTTCCCCATGCGGGTAAGTGGAGCAGGCAAACCCATCAGCAGGTGATCAAAGACCAAGTGTTCAAGCCCACATATCATACACCACTACTCATCCTGAAGCTCAAAGGCAAATGTGTTACAATATTATCAGCCTAATTGTACAAATGGTGAAGCACAGGAAAGCATCCAACCCACAGCCATTCAGCCTGTGTGACAGGGCCAGTGCAGGAATGTGGTGTTCAGAGGTCCAGGGCAGAGCCAGGGACCATTGGCCTTGCTGCATTTGACTTTGCAGTTGCGTGCAAAACACTTACCCTGCTGGACATTCAGGAGCCTTTATCTCTTCACAGTCATCATCCACCCAGTGGGTTTCTCCTACCAGAAAAGTTACATTGGAGTTTCAAAAAAGATTTAAAAAAAAAATCTGTGGGCACAGCTACAGGTTTCACAGAAAATGTCAAAAAAACTAGAGTCTAGTTCCAGTTAATGGACTGTCTTGTCATACTTCCCATGAATAATGAGCAGGTCTTTTCACAAAGCTGAACAAACGATCTGGTTATATTCTATTCGACAAGAATATCCAAACTAGCACTCCTACAAGTAGCTGTTAAAACTGGAGTTAAAAGTGTCCTTTTGACCACAGGAGACAGTGGTAACACTTTAGGCACAGTGGTCATCTATTTTAATTTTTTTATTTTCGATCTGTCAAAAACAGGTAGTGCTGCTTCTGGCTGTGAATTCCCACCCTCCTCCCCACGAGCTCTGATGTCTCCATGAGCTGATTCAGCTGGCTAAAGACACAAAACAAAATCCATTCTGGGGAAGAAAAACAACCCTAAATAGTTTCCAGCTGGTTTAGAGAGCTGATCAGCTCATGGATCAGGTGAGACTCAGACACAGCTAAAAAAAGCATTAATACTCTTTCAGAGCTAGATTAGTAAAATTACTTATGTAATCAACTATTTTCTTATGGTTTTCACTGCTGAATGCTGACTATAGAGTGGCTTATGACTTGCACTTTCACAGGTCAATTGAAAAACAAATTATTAGCTAATGAGTCTCGCTTCCTGAACCTGGCACTATTAAAGGAACTCCAGTTCAATTAAAAGAACAAAACAAAAAGCACCATAGAAAAGATCTGCAGGAAATGTGTCCTGCAGCAATTCTAACTGACCATGACAGGAGATGCAGGGACAATTTCCAAGGAAAAAAAAAAAAAACAACACACTGTCCTCAGATAGGCAAAGGCATGAATAAAGAGGAAACACTGTTCTCATATAAGGCTTACTCCTGTCAGAGTGCCAGGGTCATTGAGATAATTTGTTATTAGCCAATTAAACAAAGATTATGTACATTAAAGCTGGAGACATGTAAATTCCTCTGTCTTGACCCTTGTAAGAGGGAGCTTACAAAAAAGGCAGGAACTGAAATCTATACCAGTATTTAAGTGGTCTCAGCCTTGGGTTTCTTTGGGAAGAACGTAATCAAGGGACTTGCTGGAAGATACATATTTTATTTGGATTCCCAACAGCAAAACTCAAGTAAAGAAGAAAAGAAGTAAAGAAAGTATGGATCTGAACTATTATCATTTTCTGCATGTATGCAGTTGGCCAAAGTGGTGTGGAAGAAAAAATTTCAAACTGTAAGCCTTCCACCAGTAAAGTTAATAAATGAAAAAACTAAGAACTAGCTGAGATACAGAAGTGAGAACCTATAAAGCTCCTTACCAAGGATCAGAAGACCTGCTCTGAATGGGAGACACATTATACAAGGCAGGACATGCTCCAAGTGATCGGGGTAGAGGATGAAAATTAAGCCTTCACAGCCCATCCACCTACCAACCAGTGAAAGCCATACTGCAGCCGTGGTGTGTCTAGAAGTTGGCATGGTCATCCCCAACGTGTCACCTGAAGCCCATGCCTCCCATCTGCGAAATACTGCCCTTGTATTCTTGCGACCCCTCTCCCACAAGAAACAAGGCCTACAGGTGTTAGGCCAAGTAGTTTGAGTAGGAGCTTTTGTGGTGGGGGTGGGGAGAAGTCTTTGAGATGGAGATAACACATCTAGGAATGCTCCATTCCTTCTGAGACCATCAGATATCCCTGCTTTTCCTGTGACGCAGACAAATGCATCTGAAAACTTTTGTGGTTTGCTTTAAACTCTTCTTCATCCACCCACGCCTCTTCTCTTTCTATCAGTATCTCTACAGGCAAAGACAATGTCCTTCTGCTATCAACAAATTAGAGTTATTCACCTCTGCTAGTGTCCAGAAAATTACACGTGTAATTACCCATTCTTCCCCCCCCCAAAAAAAAAATCAGAACCAAACAAGGAGAAGGTTCCTTCTTTAGAAGAAAATTCTATACCCACAGGGCTCTCTTCTATCAGGTTTGGAAAGATAAGAGGTATAAAGACCAAAGTCGTACCTTTGCAAATGACTTGGTAATTAGTACAACAATCTCCTCTACTTAAGCAGTCTTCAGAGCAGTGACAAGCATTGTCATCATTCCTGGTTTCTCCACAGCGATCTTTGGTACATTCCCAGCCCCGAGCTAAAATATTCACAAGGTAAGCAAGAATGAGAGATTATAATCAAAACAAAAAGTACTCACTCAAGCCATAATGACAACACTCTAGTCGTTAAAGTTGGATGTAAAGTTTATGGCCCTGTTTTAGTGATTTCAAGACCTCTGAAGTAGGCAGGTCAACCAGAAACAAAAAGGACCCTTGTGTCCTGCAGGTGCAGGAGGGCTCCTCCACCCACACACAAGTGCTTCTGCTACCCTCAGGTGTTGTACTCCAGGCTTTGTACAACCTGAATGCCAGAAAAAGTGTGGAAAGGAGAAGACAAGAAAGGATCTTCAAAGATAAATGATGGGGCCTGGAGCACAAACTAAGAATTCTGGTGTTTCTTGGGTAATCCATTCTTTTTCTCCCAACTATTCAAGTCCCCAGTTCAAACCATGGGAAATAAGAGAAAGTTGAAAAGAGACTGTGTAGATACAAATTGATGCTTTACTCCCATCAGGAGGAGATTCAGCACCAACTGTGAAGTTATGAGAACAAGAGATGCTCTTCAAGGAAAAGCAAGGCACGGCTGCTGTAAAACATTCCAGCTCATCTCATCTTGCGAATGAAGTTAGGATCTAAGGGACTGTCTAAATTAGGGTGCTCTCTCAAGGGCAGTACACTTGCTACACTTTAGAATAGGGCCTAAGGATGTAAGCATATGGTTTTCCATGTCCTGGCCCAACCAACAAGGAACTTTAAAAATCACTTTAGACAACATGCACCCAATAAAAAACACACCACATGAGAGCGATGTCTTTTATGCCCTTTTCTCCTTCATTTGGGGCTTTTTTCTATAAATAAGTAATATTTACAGATTATATGTGTGATAATTGCCTTAATAAATGCTTATGGGAGTATATGACAATTCACCCAACAGTCCCAAGGGCTATGCAGGTATCCATACACATATTTGGACATGGTGTGCTGCAGACAGGAGGCTGAGGAACTGAAAATCTACCCTTTGGTAGCAAACATCTTGTATTGTGCTGAAACTCTTCAAAAAGAGCATCTCATTCTACAGTCATTTACATCAGGGGCAAAACAGTCTCAGCAATTTAGAAGTTTTTGGCCTGGAACCAAAGTAGTTTTTCATACCGGATTAGCTCACCATTTTTTGGTACCAAGCTATTAAAACGATATAATTATAAACAGAACTGAGGAAGTCAGGACTCTCAAGCATGGCACATCCATGGGCAATGATTATCATTAGACTTCTCTAATCATTAGACTTCTCTTCTGGCTGCCTAGTAAGTGTAATTCTTTGATAAAGCAAGAAAATGTTTAATGGCAAAAGTAGAAGGCACCTGTGTCAACTCTGACCACTGTGCAAACACTCAAGGAGATGGGTACAACTAATAATTTAAATGCACTACGCTAAGAAGTAAAACATAACTCATGGCCCTCTTTGAAGTTTTCCTTGACTATGACTCATGAAAAAAACAAAAAGAAAATGAGCCCAGTGCTGTATTTCCATCCCCCAGGGTCCAATGAATTAAAGTCAAATGTTTTTACCCACGTGTTATATGCATCCTGACATCTGGAAATCGGAGTCTGGGGCAAGGGTAACGAGCCCAGCCTGTCACCTGCAGCTCACTCCAAGAGGACACACATCGCTTCAACACTCCCAGCTTCAGAGGTGCCTTCATGAGTAACCATAATGGACAGTCCACAAGCAAGCATGAATTGCTCCAATATTAAGTAATCACTTGGGAGAAAAAAGGATGGCTGACACAAAATGACCCACCTCCAGCCTTTAACGTGGCTCTTTTCATTGTAACCTGAAGGTCAAACTGGTGCCTGAACGCTTACTATTGCTTTTAATTGAGTATCAGAAGACCTATTTTTCATGTAGTATGAACAGTACCCTGCTTTTTCTGACCTGGAAACCATGGCCAACGCCCAGCAGAGAGGAGCGATAGGTGCGCATCCCTACTGCTCCTTGCAAGGAAACATGGGCTGCATTTTGGTCTGAGCTGAGCCTGCCTGGCAAGGTGACGTGTGGAGGAGATGCAGGTTATGGCAGGGAGCTCTGGTTTATCATGGCAGGTTCTGACTGCCGGCATAAGCCAGGCATCAGCAGTGCCTGGCAGTGCAGGACAGGAGACCCATCGTACCTGTCTTTAAGCACAGCTCATCAAAGTCGAAGCAGCAGCTGTTGTAGCTCTTGCACAGGTTGTCACAGCGGCAGCCAGGAGGCTCTGCCTCTTGAAGTTCAAAGCATCTGTTTTTGCAGGAGCCGGAGGTACTGATCCAGGGGGAATCTGACAGGACTGTGTGGAACAAGAAACAGGGCAACATCTGTCAGGCCAGCAGTGGTAGGATGGGTGGCTCAGCCCCGAGCCACTCGGATGAGCAAAACCTCAGCTGCCTGCTATGAGGAGGGGAAGGGAGCAGGGAGAAAAGAAGGATTGCTTGAAGAAACAAAACCAAAAAGCAACAAAAAAAGGAGAAAAAATTGCAAAAACATTGCTCTTTTTGTGGTGGTAAAAAAAAAAGGGGGAGCGGGGGGGGAGGAAGCAGTGTGCTGTGATAATGTCCTGCAAAGAAACAGCCCTGGCTTTACCTCTGTAATAATCAAAAGATCATTAGCAGAAATGTATTGAAGTCTCCAAGGCCCCATTCCAGGAGCTGCAGCTATTCCTCAGAAGCAGGCCTTTGTTTTCAGAAACCAAGTGACATTTTCATGGCTGGCTGGGCAGTTTGCATAGGAAAGGACTGCAGTTAATCTACATGAAGTCAGCAGGACTTGGTTTGCTGTACTGGAAGGTGCCAAATCAATGTCAAGCGTGAAATAAAACTATAAGATGCTCTATAAATTAATGGAGAGACAAAGCAAGGCTTTTCGGTGGGCTTCTGCAGAGCATTAAATTATAAAAACTTAATAAAATACAAAAGTATGTAAGAAAACAATATATTTGATGTGTATAACTAAATGCAGGACTGCCAGTCTGAAAACCGTGAATAATGTATTAGACTTCAATAATCTATTTATTAGCAAGGGCCCTTACTGTCAAAGCTGATATGTACTTCTCTGCTCTTTTCTCAAAACTTAGTATTTTATACACTTTATATATTTTATACATTTTATTCATTTTTCCTATGAGAGAATCCTAAATAGCAGCTTATATGAAGCAGGAAAATTGTGTGCTACTCTCCAGGATTAATCATATTTTATAAAATAGAATAACAAATGTATGTTATTCTTTAACAACAGAGGTGTTCCAAGGAAAATTTCACAATGCCTTTTGTTCCTTAAGAGACCTATTAAAATTAAGTCTTTGAAATTGTCTGGGGGTTTGTTTTCTTTTAGACCACGGTTTGGGTTTGGTTTTGGCAAACCTCACCATGATTAGCAGTATGATTTTAAGAGGACTGATGCAATGGCACTTTTGGGAAACTGTTGCTCTGATCTTTTCTTACAGATTTTTTCCCTACTCTTTCACATAGCTGAAAGTTTAGTCTCCACATAAACTGAGGGAAAATCTCTTCCCAAACAAGATGGCATTATCCCAACACCGTGAGAATGAATGGAAAAGAAGATGAAAGAGGAGTTTGGAGGTGACATTGTAGTAGCTGATGTCCCACCAGCTCCCATCCCCAGCACTACTACTCCACCGCTTCCCTTGGAGTGGCACTGGCACTGGTTGGACACCAGCATAAACCACTTCAGGGAGCAAACCTGGTAGCAAATCAACCCTACAGCAAGATAATGGGTAAGAAAACCAAACCTACCATGGTTGCAGTCATGGATCATGGCAGTGGCAAAGCACATTCATATGACTGCTGGAAAAGGTAGTAGTAGACAACTATGTCTCTCTCTGCTTTTGTGTTTTTTCAATCAGGTCAGTAATGATCTGAGCAAATAACATCATACGTGTGGTGAAGTTTCACTCTATGGGCACATATGCTGCAAGTATGCTCGTAATGAGCCATCAATATTTTGGCCATCTGGAGTTCCAAGGAGCTAAAGGTCGTGTATCTATGGTGGCAACACACGGATCAGTATTTTCTTTGCGCACATAGATAGGCCACAAAGCTATGTTAGAAATTAATCACAAGAGAATTGTTTCAAAGCATGCCAACACTCAGATTTTCAGAGATATGAAGTCTTGTTCCTTATTCTTAATGATAGCTGCTTCCTGCCAGAGGCATCTGAAAATCTGTTACTAAAGAATATTTCCATGTTATTTAACCTCTTCTACTACTTTCCTTTTTGGAAGCTAGATGATATATAGTCACAGATCCGCTAAGCTGCAAATCAAAGGTATTATGGACTCAAAGGTATTACATACTAGCATACACTGTATACATATCCCTTACGCTGGCATTGCCCTCTTCATTTCAAAGGGATGAGAGGGACATCATTTCAGAAGGTCAAAAAATACATGTCAACATGCATTTAGGAAAGAGAAGGTGTAAATCTGACTGCAGATTACATAAGGGACAGAGTCAGCTGCAGCTCATGGAATGTCTAGCTGTTGCAAAGAGCAGCTTATTTGTCAGGAAACCACTGGAACAAATTGCCCGCAGAGGCTGCGCAATCTCTGATCCTGGAGATTTTGAAGAACAGGTTAGACCAAGATCTGTCAGGAGCACTTCAGTAATAACCGACCATGTCTTGGGATATAGGGAAGGTCTACATAGCTGTTCAAGGTGCCCTCTAGCTCCATCTTCTATAACTGCAAGTAGGGTCTCCATTTCACATAAGAAAGGTTTAGTCCAGTTACCTTGTCTATTATTTTTTCACATCTGTTGACAACCACTTTACTACTGATGTGACAAATTATCCCAAATAGCTTAGCAAATTTAAGTCACACCTTGTGAGTCAATGTAGGACACTTTCCGTATCACAACACAAAAGAGGACTTGGTTTAATTCCTCTGACCTCTGAATACATTAAGATCATTCCTTTGTTTATCATGCTTGACCTTGCCTTTGCAGCCAGACCATGATTTTCAGGTCGTGCACAATGCCATGGCATGGGTACTGGTGCATGCAGAATAGTTTGAAAATATACCATCAGGAGCGCCATCCCTGGTGAGCATTTTCAAATTAACAGAAGCCCCTGTACAGAACAAACTTACGTAATTACAAAATCCTTTTCAAAATCCCTGCATCCCTCCACAGCTCCTGCAATCAGACCATGCAGCAGGCAGAGGGGCCTCAAAATGAAGATCCTCCCCTCCTTATTTAATACGTAAAGCTTTTCTCATCTTCTTCCATGCATTCTTTTCTTGGCCAACTAAGCTCAAAACAACCATCTAAGGATTGTCTCTTATGACATATGGTAAAGAGAGAAGTTACATAGGGCAATAGTGCCTTCCTGATTCAGTCCATAGAGGTTATCACATTTCCATTGTAAATATGTTATATTTACCTTGAAAAGTGCCATATCAAACTACTTGCTCTGATTCTATCTGATTACAATATTTAAAAAAAAATCAAATCAATTTACTTCCAGTAGTATTTCAATCATAGGACTATACAATATAGACATCCCTCACAGTCATTACAGGATGGGAAGAATTTGCCATTTTGGATCTGTCCTGGTTTCAGGAGGGGGAGGGTGAGCGAGCGGCTGCGTGGTGCTTAGTTGCCGAGTGGGGCTAAACCACGACAGGATCCTATATGGATCAACCAAATACCTGTACAAAACATCTGGAACGACAGTTTTGCCAGATAATATTCATATTATGAACTTGCATTTCGTTTTGCGGAATGCCATTGCAATGAGTAAAATTTCAATGAAATGTCACGTAAAGGAAAAAATACCTCCTAACTGTTCCAATACAAGAAAGGTATGACTCCATTTTTAATGACATGCTTAAAAATCCAGTGAGAAGGGACATTCAAGGTCAGGTTGGACAGGGCTCTGAGCAACCTGATCTAGTTGATGATGTCCCTGCTCACTGCAGGGGGGTTGGACTAGATGACCTCTAAAGGTCCCTTCCAACCCAAAGCATTCTATGATTCTATGATAGAAAAACTTCAATGTTTCTCCTTCCAAAATGTAAGATATCATCCTATCATGACCAAGGAACATGCTTCAAGAGACTACTAAGGCCATTTTCCCTGAAAGTACTTACAAAGATGTCTAGAAAGCACATAAAGCAAATAATTTACAAAGGCAAAGTTATGAAAAAATGGGAGCCTTCATTCTCTAATGTCTTTTAGACATTTTAAGTAAAAAAATTATTTCAGTGAAAGAATTTGTTGGGTACAAATATTAAACATCTCAAATGTATAGAGACATATATATCGGTACACTGTAAAAAGAGAACAAGAGGGGCATTTAGGCATTATGGTACTTCTTTGACATGCATTTATAAGGGACTAGGGAAAAAAAAAATGTTGTTTTTGACTTGTAGATGAGTTCTATGCTAGATGAAAACTGAAATGTCCTTACAATCATTGCATACCCCTGGAGAAATAACAAATTGGTCATATACAGTAATGGTTGGTAAAGAGACAGTGTTTTGTCAATGCAAAATAATGAATTCTGAACACCAAGAAACATGGAAATAAATAAGCCAAAGCAGAGTGGAGTTGAAAAAGAATTTATAACAATCTCTTATTCTGGATATTTCATTGTATTGGGCTTCTGAAAAAGTACAACTGGAAGTCATGCAAGTACCAGAGCCTAAACAGGTTTTTTCATCACAGTGCTTTAATTTTATTAAGAAAAGCACCTCTCCAGTGTAACCTTTTACTGTCTCCTTTAGACTGATGTGACTATAATAATTTATTCTTTGCTATCACATTGAGCGTTTTTTTACTGCAATAAAAGTAACCAAGCTGCATAAACACAGAAGGGACAAACCCCTCCATTACTTTTCTGTCTCTCATTTTTGCACCCTGGACTGGACTATTTCAATGCCAGGTGCTGGTCCAATCCCACCTGTAAGCAAATTCTCAATAGACTGCCAAAAGCACCCCATCTCCTGTCCTCTTGCAAGAGATCCTGAATTTCTTCCTATTTTCCTGGAATGCTGAGCTAAACCTCCTGCTATCAGAAACAGCCCGCAGCTACTGATCCCAGCCCTGGCGGTGTTGAACAGTGCTGTTTGGCTCAGCTGCAACGGGTCCCCAATATCAGACCTTTGGGACTTCAGTAAAAATCAACTGAGCAGCCCTGCCCTAAAGCCTAGACAGTCAGCAGTGAAAGCAAAGCGACTGGCAGTCAGGTGTTGAAGACATGAAACACAAATCTTTCACGTCACTATTACACGCACTACGCAACTGCTCTACAGTTAACATACTAGAAGATAAAAATAGAAATTTTTTTTTTCAAGCATATATAAAGATCAAAAGCAACAGCGCTATCTTTTTGGTTACCTAAAATGCCTCTGAGGCTCAGTGATCAGCAGCCCTGATTGTGGCTGTGATTAGACACCAATTCCTGTGAAAGAGGGGGAGAGAGGGACACAGATTCATTCCCAGGGACACAACAAACTCAGGCCACAGTAAACAATTTTATAATTAAAATTCACAAGCTACCATTACAGACAGGTATTGGAAGTGAAACCCTTTCACTTCTGTTGTATTAACCACCTCTAAGTCAATGACCACAGGTTTCCTTTCTCCTGCCAAAAGGAAGGAACAGAGACACAAGTCAAGCCTACATTTTTTTTCTTTTTTAAGAAAAAAAAAGACTAGTTTTCCATTTTACATATTTTTCCACTTGGACTATGCCTGAGCTTGCAAAACTCTATACTGCCCCAGAACACAAACAACAGTCCCTTCCGTGGCATGTTCTTGCTTTCCTCCAAAGAAAAAAGTAAGAGGCAAAAGAAAAACAGATGCCTCAGTGACAGCACATCTGCACGAACACCTGCTCTCCTCTCCCCGGCCCTCTCCGCCGTCAGATGTCTGCCGTCTACTGTTCACAAACCAGCATGACCTCAGGAGCCACAGAAATCCCAAAAGCTTTTCTCACCAGCGCCTCTTGAAAGCATTAATCAAGTTTCAAGAAACCGCTTCAATAGCTACCAAAATAAAACCAGTACCCTTAAACCTATTGGGGTGTTTCTCTTAGCTCTAGAAGGAAACTGTGTGGAGCACAAAACATGGCAAATGCTATGTAGGAGCTGATGAGACCAGTCTCTGTGAGACTGACAGTACTCAGTCCTAAAATAAGCTAGATTTTCCATAGTCACATGCACACAGAGCAAAAGTTTAAGTAAATAGGAGACCTATAGGTGAGTCCCAAAGGTCAACTGACTCGGGCTCGGTGAGTTATTTATTCTTCTCTATATCCTAGAGGGAAAAGGAACAAGCAAACTACTGTTTCGGAGTAGGAGTGGTTTCTAACCACAGTGTATAACATAAGGGTATTGCAATGTACAATTTATGTCCATTACTGTACCTGAGACCGGGCCCTCATCCCATTCTTCAGATCTCCTAAATCGATGTGTTGTAAATCCCATGCAGACGTTTACTCCAAAGGCAAAAGCAAATAAAGATATAACCTGCAAAAGTAAAACAGCAAAGTGAGCAAACTGTGCAAAAAGCAGGACTTTGGAGCTAAGAGCATTATGATTAAAGGGGCAGAGATGGTCCTCTGTACATTAAAGCTCCCCAGCACTGCAGTTCCCATCACTGGAGCAGCAGCTGACAGCGTCACCGTTGGAGAGTAACACAAACCAGAAGGGGTTTATGAATAAAACATCTCTGTCCGAAGCTGAAACGCTCCTTTTTGTAGGAACTTATTCAGGAGAGACGGGCTACTCCTCCTCGAAAAGCAAACACTCTCCTCTCCTCCCCTACCTGGTGCGAGTGGACGCAGCCCTTCTTAGCCATACTAGAGAATTCTTGAAAAGCCTGCGCTGCACCGTCGCCTTTTCTTTATAGTGAGCGCAGAGCTCTGTTTGCTCTGGGAGTTCGGGCTATTAGCTACAAGTAATCCCACCTGGTGAGGTTGACAGGCTCGTGTGATTTGTCCAGGGGGTGATTTCATCATGTTTCACTCACAAATCGCAGCTCCGAGTGCAAGAAGCTCCAGGCATCATCGCTCGCTGCGCCCTCCCCCCAAACACACACACGCACGCTTTTATGTGGTTTCCTCTGGCAAAGCAGGGCTTTCTTATGTTGCTGCGGCCAATAGCTGTTCCTGCTCATTTTATTCTCCTCGCAAAAGTAACATGGTTAAAAGAGAAACCAAATGTGTCTCCATCTGGCTCAGAGAAGGAGGGGGGGAAGCTCACTCAGGGCTGCGAAATTAAAATCTCACAATGCAACCCTCAAACGTCACCCAACATTGCAGGCGCTGCTGCGCGGTGGGCTCGGCGCATGGGGTGAGCACGCAGCTGCAGCTGCTGACCTTGTGACGGTCGGGTGGGTTTTGGGAGCTCGGATGCCCGTCTCATTCTCCAAGGGTGCTCCTGAAGCTTCTAATCGGGTCGCAGAGCAGAGTCCCCCCAAAACTGGGGACACCTTCAGAGCAGGGGGTTATTTTCCAACGCTGTTCTCCCATGCTGCTGTGGTGGTGCAAGCTCGGATCGATGGAAACGCAAGCAGTTTTATCTGAATAGCTGGAAACCGCAGACTTCCAGAAAGGAAGGCAAGTCACACGTTCCCTCTGCTCCACATTTTCCCATTTTCCTCAACAACAACAGAAAGCTTGGCTGTTTGGATAAGGACTTCTATTTACAAAGCAAATGATAATGCTGAGCAGAATTACAGTTCAAATCAGTGGCTTAAATACTATTTGCCAAGGCAAATTATTTACCAGTGAAGTTTGCCACTTTTTTCTCTGATGAAAGCTTCTTTCATTAAACTGTTTACTA
Organism: Balaeniceps rex; assembly: GCA_013401315.1. Taxonomy (NCBI): domain Eukaryota; kingdom Metazoa; phylum Chordata; class Aves; order Pelecaniformes; family Balaenicipitidae; genus Balaeniceps; species Balaeniceps rex. The sequence goes on from VYZW01021714.1 coordinate 27,281, forward strand.
ACAATTACATTTAAAAGGACAGAGTCAAGGTTCGTAAGTCCTCAGATGGACTGAGCTTCCCTTGGGACCTGTCCCATATTCTATACTGGCATTAAGAAACAGAGTACAGTTTTCTTTAAACTATCTTGCAATATTAAACACGTACAATTGTGAGCTTTGTTTAGAGGTACCTTTTACCTGCTGCAATATCTGTTCTTCCCCACCATGTAGCTTTACAGGACAGTGGCTAAAGAGCCCTCCTCTTTGCTACCCACATTTTATCAGCCTGCCAGCCTTTCCTAGGAGTTGATCCTTTTTTATGCACTTTCTTAATCAAAAGTGGCTTCATTGTGCAGCTGCATCTTTGCACTGCAAGCCTCAGGGACATGTAATTAGCCTGAGAAGACCTACATCTTAGCTACACCAGGACATCGCATTCCTCTCCCTTGCACAGACCAGGACTGTGAAGTCAAGACCCATCTTCTAGCATTCACTTCATCACTAGGTGGGTTGAAAATTAAATAGGTTGCAATAGGCAATATTTTTCTAGTAAAAAACCTGCACAGAGGTCTAGAGAAAAGTAATCACCAAAATTTTTACTAGCTGTTCCTATAAAATTCTTCACCCTTAGCCTCTGGTATACCTTGTGGTTAAACAACTTCACTCCCAAGCACTAGGTAAGCACAGCAGTGTGTGACAGCAGCAGAAGGGAAACCAAAGATGTCACAAATAAAATAGCTCAACAGTGTCGCCTATCTATCTCAGCTAATGAAGGTCATGATTTCATAAGCAAAACATGGGAATCAGCAGCCCCAAGCTCTCCTCCAGCCTGGGACCCTCGGGTCACTGAGTGACCCAGGCAAAACACAACCGAATTTTCAAATCTGGTGGCCAATTTTGAGTGCCCAAGCCAATGTGTCCAGCCTCGTTTTCAGAGATGCTGAGCCTTTGCTGTTCTTGCATATATTCCTAAGACACAGCTGCTCAGTTCTTTTGAAAAAAAGTTGCTACATAAGTTAAAAATGGCCACCCAGAAAAATAAAGCAAGAAACAAAACTAAAAAATACAGCATCATGGATGACTTCTACTGATTTGAAAAATACATATTTCATTTTCCCATTCATGTAACATCTCTGGAGCTTGTAAACTGCACTATTTCACATAAATGGAGGAGCTCATTTTATGTTTCCTGGTCCATGCTACATATATTATCTTAATTAACCTCCTTTGTAATATCCTTTAGAACTATAGATGATGACGACTCTGAAACCGCTAATCTTTTTCATATGTGTTATGTAAGACACATTTTCCAGTAGCTCTGAACTGACCGCATACTCAGATGCACAATCATCTTTTTGTCACAAGGATTCTGCCTGAAGCCACCCCACAGATGCACAAGGAACTTATTAGCATAAACAAGGTCTAATGATTTTGTTCAGGCAAAATTTCACTGCTGGGATCACTGGCAATTAACTTCTTTAGCAATTAATTGCCATTTTACTCATCAGAATAGGGAAGACTAAAGCTGAAATAATGTATTCCTGGCCCAAGAATGCAGTGGTTCAGTGCAAGTTTTAGGGCTTAAATGAAACACATTAAAAAGGAATTCTGACAAGATCAACAGAATATGAAATGCCTCTTCATCAATTATTGTGCATAAGAATTGGCCTGTGGCTTTTATGGCTTCTATGATCATACTGATTATTATTTAACTCGGGATGCAAAACTTCCAACCAGCCACTAGGTGACACTTTAAATGAGAAATTCATATTGTAACATTTCCACAGTTACTGGCATTCCTGGTCTGCTGTTGCAGAGAGTTAATATAAGAAAGGCAATATTTACAGTCTTATATAAAACTGATTTTTCTTGAGCAGTTTTTTTAATGAAAAAAGAAAATGCAGAGAAATCAAGTATGTTGGCTGAGTCAGAGGTTGGGGATGGAGTGGGGTCTAGAGAAATGAGCCTTTTTAGCTACTCATCTCCACTTTGCACTGCTGGGTGCAGCTGCACTGGCTGACCGGGGGCCCAGGGTGAATGCTTCCAGTATGCTTGACAGCAGCATGAAAGGCAGAAAGGTGAAGGACTTCTCCAAATTGTCCCAGAGCTCTCACCCCCGCAAACACAGCTTCCACATACAGTTGTGGCCAAGAAAAATTTAGTCGGGTACATGAAATAGCAATTTCAAAGAACAAAACCTTTTGATAAACTATAGAAATTGAAGCAGTGTCCACATCAAGTCTCCTCAGATACAAGCACTGTGAAACCAAATATGCTTCCAGCAGCTGAAGTGAGCATGAGAAGATGTGGGTACCTCGCTAAAAACACCCTGAGGCATTTTAGCAAAACCAAAGAGGCACAACATAACAAGAAGAGCTGATTCCTGTGTGTAAAGGACTTTAAACTATATTTTTATAGGTCTTTATAGATCAAAAGCAAATATCTTTGGCACTCAGCCAGCACAGTGACTGATAAACAAGACAGAGAAGGAAGGGAAGGCGAGTGTGTGAGGGCAAGGACAGCAAAAGGACAGCAAAGCCAGCCAGGGTCAGCAGTCTGATGACAAAAAGAGAGGCGAGAAGAGTAAGAGTCAGTGCAGGAGGGCGATGACCTGTGATGAGCAGTCCCTCAGCTGAGATCAGCCCAGGATCCAGGCTACAGCCACATGCAGGAGCCCAGAAATGTGATTGCACAGCCTGGGTTTGCAGGGAAAAAAAATACAAGAGCTGCTGAAGGATGAGGGACCTGTATCTGCTCAGCTTGTAAGAGTACCACTGAAGCCCCAAAAATAGGATCACTGAGAAGTCCTCTTTACCTGATGGAGGGAAAAAACTCCAGCAAGTGATATCAAATGGCTGGCAAGCTGGCTTGGAAACAAAAAATTACAATCTTGTCGTAAAGGGTAGGAGAGGACACAGATGTTCACATGGATGCATGAAGGAAGCAGGCAGGGTATAGAGGAAAAGAAGCTATTAGCAGAGTCAAGGGTCAGACCATCCCTTCCTTGGGCTTTAGGACATGTTGTGAGAGTCGCAGAAGCTTCTGCAAGTATCTTTTTTTTCTCACGCATGTAAAAGCTGTATTTTGTCAAGGAGGTGATTTCCCTGGCAGAGGGCACAGGACTGACTGCTGAGGAGCTGCACCATCATGCCCACTGCTACCCCATGAGACTGGGAAAACCCACAGACCAGGCTGCGCTCATGAAAGTACACCCTCCTCACCACAGTACCTCAGAGCACCACCTGACAGCACCCTGCAGCTTCAGGAACAGTCACCAATTATCTGTCTGATCATCACCACCCTGAGGGGAAAGGTATGCAAACCATAGTGCCTGGTGCACCAGAGGAGCATGCTGAGGACAACTTTCTCGACCAGAAAGATCCATAAAGGGGTGCCAGACCCTCAGGGATGATCATGGACAAATTAAAGTCTTTAAAATTGCAGTTTGCTGCAGCCCAACCCCTGAGGCACCAAGTGCCTTAGGCACCTATAGGCCCATCAACATTTCTGAGCACCCTACATAACACCTGCAGGGTTCACAGGGCTGGGAGCTGAGCGTCTGAATCCAGCCTGAATCTCACCGAGGACGACCAGCAAAGCACGTTGCGTTCCTCCTCGTCTCGCCCTCCCGTAAGTGCCCTCCCAGAACAGCTACCAAACTACGTCCTGCACAAAACACAGGTGTATCCGGTGCACGCCTGTCCGAAACTGAGCCTACATGCTCTGCCTACCCAGAGAGAGAAGAGGAACTGCCAGCCAAGGGAGGACATGGGTCCCAGTCTCTCTGCTTTACTCATATAAAACACTTACATACTCACTGGGACAAGGACAGAAAGCCCGGTGGACAGACTGGTGAAAAAAGGAGGGCATAATGCAGTACAGGAATAAATTCTCCCACACCCCATCTCAGATACAGCAGCTTCAGTGGCTAAATGAGGGCTGTGGGTTTGGCGAGAGCACTGCAGCTCCTGAAGCTGCCTCTGATGCCTGTGGAGGGGCCCTAGCTCAAGTGCATCTTACACACACAATCACCATTTGTGCCCACACACAAGCAAAACAAGGTTTATAAGCGGGGTCATGTCTTTTATCAGAGCAGCTAGGTTAGCTGAAAAAAGAAGACAAGTTTTCAGAGATCTGAAGAAAGCTTTGCATGCCTGAATGCCTGTCTCTCTCCTCCCAGCAGTACTATGGCTAATAGACCAACCGCTCCAATACAGGGGATTACATCTCTCCCTGTGAACTGCACGCATGACAGCAACAGCATTAACACTAGTCCAACACATATACCTTCATCATCTGCAAAGAAACTAGCATTTTCCCAATGCAGTTTCTGGACAATATTATTATTATGAAGCAGCACAAGTACTTCACTAAAATGCAGAACTATATTCGTTAAGATAATCATATATAAAAAATCTAGCATGCTGCAGAATAAAAACTGTTCTGTGATGAAAAATCACTTCTTCATGGAGGGGATGAATGAGCGAAACACGGAGCCAAAGAGCCCATATGTGTTTTTAATGCAGCCCATGCAAGGCTAAGTATGTCTTCAGGTCCTCATCCCTGCTTTCCACTGTTTGAGATGGTGATGGGTATCACAGGTGCCCATCAACAGCTTTATATCCATCTTTTTAAAAGAGCTGTAGACTTCAGTGGTGTGAAAATCACCCACCTACCCCCTGACAGTAGTCTGGAGGTCTCAAGAGCCTTCCATGGTACCTTGTATGTGTCACACACAATCACTGTTAATTTATTTGAATTTTACAAATGATACAACCTATTCTGCCCCACAAAAACCATAGCCCTTTAGAAACAACGAGTTAAAGCTAAAAGAGAAAAAAAAAACAGAACAAAGATGGGAAAGCTACTTAAAGATGCAATAAAGCAGGTTTTCTAGACTTCAAATCATGTCCCTAGTTTCTTTGCGTAACTTGTATGTACGTCCTTTATCATGTTCGAAACTTTCTCTGTAGAATATTAGCTTTGAATTTCCTGGGTATATAAAGCTTCTTGTGGGGACTTCTACGATAATCCTGTAACATATCTCTCTTACTTAATCATATTTACCCTCAGCCCAAACTCTATTTTGGCACACTTTTCAAGCTCAAGGCTTGGTTATGATTAAAAAATTTCCAAGTGCTAATCTCTTCCCTACAAGTAAAATGTGGATATAATTAATACTGTTTTGTTTACTTTGAGTTTGTTTTCTTTGCCAAATGAGAGTTTGTTTGTTTGTTTTAAATCTCTCTTTTTCAAATGTTTTTGGCACTTGGATCAAAAAAGTATTTTAATTAATATTTTTCTTCTCGTTAATCTAAAAAAACCACTGATATTTTCTAACTAGCAAAACCCTATTTGATTTCAGTTTAAAGAGATATGTCACTAGGAATATTGTTCTCAACTTGCCTGTAGTTGAGGTTTTGGACATCCATGCTCTGCAGCACTGATACTGCTGGGGGAAAAGCAAAGTGGCTGGAAACAGAGGATTTCCCCACAACAATCAGGGACATGCCATCACATGGGCACATTTTCCTCCTGTTTCTAAGTGCAAGGAGTGATCTCAAGACTGAGGAATTGGCTGCTGTTATGGTGACCTATAGGTGTCTATACCTATGAAAGCTTTTTGGCACGGTAAATGGATGTGAACGTAGGACAGGCTGTGGCAGTGTTGTAGTTAAGACAAAAAAAGGCTGTGGGCCTTCTGGGACTTGAACCTACTTCACATGAACACAAGTCCAACTCAAGTTCGGAGCTACTTTATTTGCATAGGGACTGCAAGACTGCACCACTAAATGCAATCAGTCCAGCATAAAGTGAAGAAAATCCTCTATTAAAAAAAATCCTTAGGAAATTAGGACAGCTGAAGAAGAAGAAATGACCTCTGAAAAGGAAAAATAACAATTATTAAAAGCCAGCTAAACTCCCTGATCTGATTCACTGAGCGGCCCCATGAACATTTATGCAGAAGAGGATACAATAGGAACTGCACAGGCTTCTGCCGGAAGAAAAATGCATAAAATGAGGACACAGCTAACACTGTCAGAGACTTAGCCCCATCTGCAACCCCTTTTTGGGGTACTGATTTATCTCATAGTTGAAAGACACATCTTTATAATTTACACAAGCTTAAGCTATCCCCAGCTGTTGAGAGGGGTTAGGTATTTCATTAACTTGGAAATAACTGGATTTTCTGCCCTTTTCCTTCAGAACAGAAATAAACCCAGCAGGTAGAGTCCAGATACCAAGCATCTACCAGCAGCCCTGGCAGACTGGCTAGTCCTTGCCATCACTTCTATCCCTCTCACCTCAAACAACCATTCCTAGGGCCACACTGCAAGTCAAAACACATTAAAAAATTCCCTTCTTTTGTCAGGTTTTGCAGTTGGATGAGTTCCCTGCTCTGGTCCTCAGTCCTGGAAGCAGCGTATATGTGAGATACAGTGAGCTGCAAGCTGCTACTGCTTCTGAACCCCAAGCCACGTACTGGAAATAAGCAGCATCCCATGGCCAGGGGAGCTGAGGGCAGAGCACAGACCAGCTCTTCTCTTCCCCTCAGCATGCTGCTGCTCCCAGGGGAGCAGTGTCAGCGCAGCATACACTCAGCTCTCCACATTTCTTAACATGAATCTGCTGCTGGCTGTTTTAATGGCAAAGCACAAAAGCGTAAAACAATTGCATATTACTTTTTAGGTCATTTCAGACAGATGGGCTACTTTCCAAGCATCACAAATTTTCCTAAGTTGAACCGTGTCACCACCACTTTAGTCGAATGCCAGCTTTTTTTTCTGATTACAGCCAAGTGCAAAGATGACAAATGTAAGTACAAAGGGAAAAAACATCCTGTTGGAACAGTACTCCCTGTTTTCTCCGTGCGAGAAAAGTATAAGCGACATTTCAACAACAAAACAATGTGATCCATTGCTGGATTTTTTTTTTAAACCCATATCATAATGTGTAACTGAATAAATTTCAAGCTCTGCAGGAATGCAATATAAAACAAATGAAGGAAAGTGCTAGAAATCAAATATATGCAACTCTGTGCTAGCATGAGTTTGCATAAGGATTATCAGGGTTTTTTCTGATGTAAATACTTTTTTCACCTTTTCAGCATAAAACTTTGGAAAGGAATAAAGAATCATTTTTTTAATGAATTAAACAAGTAGACTGTAGGGAAACTCTGGCCCCTCAAATATCAATAGAATTCTTCAATATTCTAAAGTAAGTAATCTTACTGAGTTAAGTTTTGTTTAACTCATCTTCTTTTTCTCGTCTAGCAATAAAAGATTTTCAGAAAGAATCGGTTCCTCGGTTTAATGATTGCTGACTGCTGTAAAACAAAAGCAGCTCTGCTTTGCTCAGCTTTCACAGAAGGCTCCCCACCCCAGTAAATCTCTTTTTCACAGCAGACAAGACTAAAGTCAGCTTGAAATTATATTTGTCAAAGTTTCTCAGGGCATGGACAGATGTTCCTGGGTATCCACAGAGAGCCTGCAAAACAGCTGGGACTATTTAATTTAGCGTCCTTTCACTGTCTATTGCTACCCCTTCTCCAAGATGCTGCAACCAAACACCTTTGAAGGCAACGTCTAATCCAACCCGCGTAAAAAGGAATTGAGTAAACTACTGTGCTGGTGAGGAGAGTGGAGACACCTCCTTTTCCAGCAATAGCTTTGCCAGTTGAAGGAAAGGCCTCCAGTGCCTGCTGTCCCTGCTCAGGTGTGTGAACTCAATATGTCATCCATTCGGGTGAGGAGTTGCCCAGCCCAGCTGCTTCTCCCCCACCACACTGACGATGCGCGAGCGTTTCACTGCTTGGGTGATCTTCCTCCAGCCTGGTGCTGAGGAACACTATGATTAAATCACCTTTAAAAAACCAAAACAAAACAGAACAAAACAACACAACACAGTTTGGGTAAAGAAGCCAGGATGGATGATGGAAACAGGCAAGGAGCAGCAATATCTTCAGGTGACAGCTGAAGTCAGCAGAGGAGGAGCACCCCTACGCCTGGGGTGAACCGTGTTCACTTTGCACTGAGAGAGAGCAGGAGCACATACAAGCTTCCTCCGTGGTAGTTTAAGCCACGACAGCTGTTTTGAAAATTATTATCAGCCTATAACCTCATGTTCATACACCTGCTTGTAGGCAGCCTAAACCTGCTGAAATATCTGCTTGATTCTGCAGATAATTCAGCATGGTTTTGGAAGGTATCGGATTAAAAAATGACACTAGGAAAGCTTTTGCTTTTGTTGCTTCCTACTCTGACGCATTATAAATAAAACAAATAAGCCAGCCCCAAAGCCCCATTGTATAAGGGCGGGTGGAAGTGCAGTCGGACAGCAGCGCTGTGTTAAGGAGCCAGGACAGAGGGCACAGGGCAGAGGCATGGGAGGTTTTGGAGAGGCTTCAGCTTCAGCAAATAAACCAGGCCTGATGCTGCCAGCAGCAACTGCCAGGACAGCATGGTAGATGAAGAACACCCAATATCCCATGACTGTCACAGCCATCTCCTATAATCCGTGGGGAAATGCTGGGCTGGCTAGGCAGAGCAATGGAAGGGCAGAAAAAGACACCTTAGTGTTGGGGGTGAAAAGAGACAAAATATATTAGCAGAACAGAGCTTTGGAGATTCCAAAAGGGAATCTTTCCTTCTTGTTCCCTTTGTCGTAGGGCTTAGGGGGAGGAAACCATCCTTGTGATCTCTGCTCTATTATTAATGCTGTGTTTCAGTTGTACTGTACCGCACAAGTCCAAAATACATTAAGGGACATCAAAAAATTAGAGCCTATTTAGGTGCATTGAATTTATGTGGTCAAGCATAAATGACCTGATGATGAATCCTTTTGGACTTAGCAGCCAGCTGAGATTGGGACCCTTCAGGTTGTTTCCTTTAAGAGAGTACTTAGACTGTGGCATCAAGTGCTTCTTTGGTACGATCCTGTCCTTTACAAAGAATGTACAAAAAAATGCTCTTTCCCTGAGCAGGGAAAGGAATCCTATTGTTTTGGATATCAAGAGGCACTTAAGGGCTTCTTACATTTATCCTGAATGAAAGGCCATCAGCTCTAAGGGAATTTCACCCCATTTTATAGCAGCAATCCCTTCCCTCTGTCCCACCTTGAAGGGACAAATCTCTTGTCTGGGGTTTGCCTGTTGTCTTCACTGCCACCTTAGCTGTGCAGCTTCAATATGGAAAGAAAGGAAAGAAAGCATTTACAGGTGATAGCAACTTAATTATTTACAAAATGTTGTTTCATCAGGACATTTTCTCCTTACCCCCTCGTAGTGGCCATATTTTCATCCACGGGATGTTTTTGATTGTCTCAGACAAAATTCCTTTTAGGGGTGCAAAGAGAGCCTTTGAGGAATGCCCAAATAACTGAGGAAGCCGTAACTCTCCTGAGCTGAGCCATGCACTTCCAACGTCACCTGCTGCAGGTACTAGACTGCAGCCACAAACTCATACACTTCTTTCTCCAAAGATGGCTAAACCAAGCCATATTTTCTCTTTATACAGCCTATGAAGTCTTTAAGTATTGCACCCAACATCCTTCACTGATCCTGATATAGGTGAGGGCTGGGCCACCTTTGGCCTATTCCCACCATCCCACTCACACCTGAAGCTGATGCCGACATACCAAACCATGAACTGGTGTAGTCAGAGGGGCGGCAATTTGTTAAAGTCCCTGCAGTTGCAATCAGAGTTTTTCTGTTCCAGCTTTGGTAGCCCTGACACTGAATTGGGTGCAGGGCTGATCCCCCAGTCCCTCTGCTGCTGCCACGAGATGGGTTCCTCACCACCATCCTGTCCCAGCTCCACTAACCCACACCAGCCCTTGGCCTATTCCCTCATTCGCCTGCCAAGGCTAGAAAAGATTTTCAAGATGTCACATTCATCAACAGCACCAGGGACATACAGCTAATAGGACTACAAAGGTTTTTCTGCAAGGGGAAATGTACAGCAATAGGTGAGCAAATATTCTGTAGATAGTGACTTCTACCCTGAAATTCACTTTATTGTCTTTGCCCTTTTTACTGCTATTTATCAAGAGTGCTGGTGCATCCTGCTGCACCAAAGTCTCCTTGAGGCAGGACTCTTAAATAGGACACTTAAATAGGGCAGTTTGGAGCAATTCTGCAGAGCTGAGCTGCTGGAGTCAAGTCATTGAAACACAGGGAGTGGGATGGGTGTCCCTAGGCTGTATTCCTCCCCTCTGCTTTGTTATGCTGTTTGCAAAGTGCTGGGGGAAGCGTTCAAATCCTGTCCCAGGTTTGCACGGGGCTCTCCCTAAAACCTGGAGTTATTCCCTGTGGAGCCTGTTCGGAAACATCCTGCCTGCACTAATTCTGACAACTCTTGCTACAGCACAGACAGAGCAGTAAAATCATCCTTTCTTCAGGTCCACACGTTTCCCCCTTTGCAAATTATCCATGTCTGGCAAAAGAATGACCTGGTGGGTTGGTCTGTGTGTAAACATAAGCGTATGGACCTGTCTGGGAACATCTCCTCGTGGGTTAGTCCTGGCTAAGCACACATGTGGCCTGGCAGCCTAGGAAGCATGCCCTGCCTTGTCCCTACAGGTACCTGCATTTCGACACATGCCAATACAAAGCCAGAAGCTTGAGGTTTGACATTAGATCAAAAAGCCTGTATGAACAAAGTGGTATTACCCAGGACAGTTAATATATCCCAAGTTCTTTGAGCACCACAGGGATGAGAGGAAGAACTTTGGCTGAACATGCTATTTAACAACAAGCAGCAAGAAATAAAGAGCTGTGAAGAGAATAAAATGGGAAATTGCAGTAATCAACTCTGGCCATATTCCACAAATGATGTGCAGGTTTCTACACCAGATGACATGGGAGGAAAAAATAAGGTTATGTCCAAGGATGAGTTCCCAAGAACTCCTCAAAAAAAAAAAAAAAGAAAGAGAAAGCCAGTGAAGAGGGGAGTGATAGCAAAGCCAGAGATGTCTTCCAAAACTAGAAAGCTTTCAGGTTAAAATCTTTAAATAGCCAAAAAATACATGGAAACAAAAGATCAGAGGGAAAGAGTCCAGAAACATGTAAAATTGTGCATTATTTTTGTAGATACGAGGTCAAGATTTAAGGCTTCTATATTGGGTGTCTGTGCCCAGGTGCTGGCAGCAAGGGCTGCAGAGCAGCCTCTGTGAGGAGAGGCTGGGGCTGCCCTGTGCCAGACACAGCCGGTTCCAACCGACCCACCGCAGGGCACGGCTGAGCCCCTCAGTCAAGATGGTGGCACCTCTGGGAATACATATCGAAGAAAGGGTAAAAAATGCTGTGCATGTAGTGAGGAGTGATGGGAAAAGTGTGAGAAACAACTCTGCAGACACCATGGTCATGAAGAAGGAAGGGAAGAGGTGTTCCAGGCGCCAGAGCAGAGATTCCCCATCAGCCCGTGGAAAATACCTCAGTGAAGTGTGTTTACCCTGAAGGACTGCAGCCCATGGAAAGGGCCCACAACGGGGCAGGGAGACGTGTGAGGAGGAAGGAGCAGCAGAGAGGGGCTGTTATGGACTGATCACAACCCCCCATGCCGCCTGGGGTGGGGGGAGGAGGTGGAGGAATCAGGAATGAAGGACTGAAGTTGAGCCTGGGAAAAGGGGAAAGAAAAGTGCTGGTTTAATTTTTGTCTTTGCTTCTAACTATCTAAATCTATTTTAATTGGCAATAAATTGAATTAAGTTTCCCTGAGTTGAGTCTGTTTTGCCCATGACACTAATTGGTAAGTGATCTCCCTGTCTTTATCTCAGTCCATGAGCTTTTCCATCTTATTTTCTCCCCCTGTCCTGTTGAGGAGGGGGAGTGACAGAGCAGTTGGGTGGGCATCTGGCAGCCAGCCAAGGTCAACCCACCACAGCTTCCCATTAAAAATCTCTACAAGATATTATGAAATTAGATAAACAAAGGAGAAAGCTTAAAGATTAAACTTTTGAGATACTTCACAATAAAAATGTGGAAGGCAGGCATTAAGTCTCCTACAGAAATAAAGAGTGGCTGGACAGGAATTTTATTAGAAGAGGAGGCATCTGGAGACAAAATTTCTGTAAGGAAGATCTATCTGCAACAGGAGAAAAGCTCTGTTTGGCTCCAACAGGGTGAGGAGACAGGAGCTGAGCATACCTGCTACTATTTTGTATTTTCAATCTCTTTTAATCCAATTTTTCATGTACAGCCCTAGCAACTGGAACTTCTAAGCAATTCCTCACTTCAATACTTTGAAATATGAAGCCTGCTAGGACAAAAGACCATTTACCATGAATCTTTCTCCTGGAATTTAAACAGTACACAACAGCAAAGTATTTCTCCATATGTGGTATTTATATTTACATTTCTTTGTGTACCAAAGTGACAGTGACCCTGTTCTCCTTTACTCTAAATGCGTGGAGTGCACACAGTTTCATGGGTTTTGAGACAAAGAAAGCCTGTGAGATCATTTGGTCTAACACCCTCAAACATAGTCATCATTTCACTGGGCGGTGAGTCCAAGGGAGGGTGCATCCCAGCTGGGCTGGTGCGGGCGGCATGGGGAGAGCGGCGCTGGGAGGTTCAAAAGCCCCTGTCCAGCAAGGTGTGGCAGAGGTCAAGGACACCTTCAGCTTTGCAAGCACATGAAAACCAGTTTTTATTACTGGTGTGTCAGCAATAACAGGTTTTGCTCCGTTTCCATAAGTGACGCATTGATTTGGTGAAGTGCCATAAACAAGCACTTACAATAGCACATGGGAATTCGGACAAGGTGGTGCTAGCCCCAGCGCTGCCAGGAGCAGTCTCATGCCGCCACCTTTCATTCATCTCTCAGAAATATTCATTACCTCCACTTCCAGTTCAACTAATGTCAAAGAATTACATTTGGCATCCTTGGGTAAAGGCTGCTTGCAAGCACTGTTATTAACAGCTACAGCTTTCAAGAATGATGCTAACATATCTTTAGCTATCTGGCATTCAAACTCAGCTGGCATCCTTGATGAATAATTGGAAACCTTCCCGCTGCAGTGACTTTAAACTCATAGTTTAACCATCATATTACATCCTCTAAATTAAGGCAAGGTTTTGTAGAATAAATATTGCTACACACATGGAGCACTATTTTGTTTTTTTAACATCCTATACAGGCCTGCTAGGAGGAAATATTTCTACAGCCTTGGACTTCATGAGAAGCTCTTTCTTAATCTAAAAATGTCTGTAGCCATCCCTGAACAGTTCAGCAGGTCACCTGTGGGCAGCTGCTGTTAGGGGCAGAGTCGGCCTCTCCTTTCCTTTAGGTACAGGCAGCCCCCGCTACCTCTCCCTACCCACCAGGCCCTACTCTGCCAGCCCCCAGCCCACCACCCCACAGCACATCCAGCAGGGAGGGCTGGAGCACTCGTGTAAGGTGCAGACAGAGCCTCGACACCGGTTACCTCTGGTAACACAGTCTTTCAAACAAGGGGAGCGATACCTGCTTTGCGACAAAAATGCTCTATTTTTGAATCTGACAAGTCAGCGCCCCGCTTCGACTTGCAGAGCTCGGCATTTCCATCACAGGTGTGGTGGTCATAAGGAGCAGCCTGCACAGCACTGACGCATGCTGACAGGAAGCTCGCATAGATCAGTAATAATTAGAAGCAAATCACAATTAAAATCTAAGCAAATCAGAAGCAAAAGAGACTGAAAAGAGGGACCCAATGATTAATACTTCAAAATCAGAGTAATCAAAACCATTATGAGTCCAACCATATGGAGGGGAACTACAAGGCATGCACTGTTTTACTTAGTCCTTATCAACTTGCCTCTCTAATCAGCACTTTACATTTGTGGCATAGGGAGTTACAAAAAAAGTTACAGATCCTTGAGGTGTTACTGCTCTGATTAAAGAAATTCATATATTTCCTTTGGAGAAAAAGGCTTAGGTAGAGGTGCCTGTAATAGGAACCTTATTTAAACGGATTGCCTTTAAGCCCAGCACTTTGCCAGTGAAGCTCCAGACACTGGAAATTTTAATATAAATCAAAAGCCAAGTGATGTGGGACTTTTAAACTCATAATTACATATTTGCATAATATTAATATTGTAGGAGGTAAATACAAACAAAAACCAAAATCTTTTTATTGTGTCTGTGCTGGGGGCCAATTTTAACATTGCTATAAGGTAACATATATGAAAGGCAGTTTATATTAAAAAGGTTAAGAAAGAAGGCATCTTCAGAAGGCAAAACAAGCTATAAGAGATCTACTATGATTTTTAAAATACATTTTCTTCTCAGTGAATTAAATAATACTTTCTACTTTACTTATGAATCAGAGCACTTCCAACATCACCCCTGAATGCATATTGAAAGGACTTGCAACTTGCCAAATCCCAATCCAAGTCGCGCTTGGCAAAAACACATTCATGCTACTTCATAGCCTGGCTTTGCTTGTAATTATATTTGTTTAAGACTACTTCAACAAGCCAGAAAAACACATGGGGCGGAAGGGGAGGGAAGATGCTCCTACCGTACCAGCAGATCTTTTTTCTCCATGACAGAAGCTTGACGTGGAAACTTCACTTCGCCCTGTCCCCGGCAGCGGCTCCCAGCAGATGTGCTTGCCCGGGGAGGTTGTGGGCTGCCTTGGCCCTGGGCAGGCTCCCGGGGGGCTGCCTGGCTGCCCTGGGCCTGGGATCCCGATGCTGCGCAGCTGAAGTCAGGGTGCCAGCTGCCCCGGCGGGACAATGGCTCCATTGGGAGGTAGCTGGGGGACAAAGGCGCTGCTCTCAGGAAGGATTTTATATGCACACATGTGACCTCTGCCTGAAATGACTCTATGGAAAGCGTCCCTGTCCTGAAGATCTGTTTTCAAATGCAGCAGTCTGAGGCACTTGCTTGATCTGTCCTTTTTTTTCTTTTCTTTTTTATTTTTGGCCACAGATGCCTCAGGAGAGGTCATGTGCAGATAACAAGGTGATGCCAAGGTCTTTCTGATCATTTAATAGAGCTATTCAGTAATGGGAGAGGATTATTTTCTTCACTTTTCAAAGTCCTTCACCAGAATCTACTAACTGGAGTGCTTTTATCTGCTTTTAGGAATTTAACTACAAAACCAGAGTACCCTAACTTCCAATCCCATGTTCTGAGCCAGCCTAGGAGCTGCTTCCAAGCTCAGGCTACCCTTGCTAGAGTGCGTATAGGTTTAAATCTATGCATCCAGATAAAAACAGCAAAGCCTTTGGATTTTTAATGGATTGGAGGGTCTTATTTACTTACTATAAATTCATTTATTGTAACTGTGATTTTTGAGTATTTTGAAGGCTTCCTACTTCAGTGGATATAAAATAGAAGCTGTCAATATATAGCACACATAAAATCCAAAGATCACTATAGTTAGCTGGAGGTGGGCAGATGAAGATGGAGTTTATCACCCTTACATTGGGATACCGTAGCAAACACTGCAGCTATGGCAGGTCAGAGGAAGGTCCCTCAGAGCAATTCTCTGTTAGGTTATAGGGAAGGTTAATAGCATTGTGCCTCTTTAAGGTTAGCCAACGTTTACCTTTGTGAGATCTTGATTTTTGCTGTTTATTGCTCTGGTAAATTAACATTTGCACTGACCATTTTTGTGCTGGAAAGAGTGGGGATTTTTAATCCTTTTTTAATTTAAGGCAAAATATGCCAAACATTTTTGAGATTAAAACAAAGGATGTATACTTTGCTATACTGATGTTAAACAAAATTCTCTGTCCTTTCTATAAACAGATCTCAGGCTTACATACCCTAGAGCAACAGATTGGATTTTGGGGGCCAGGAAAGAATGGCCTTTGTTAAGTGAATATGTTCATCCATCCCTACCAAATTCCAGCCAAGATTTGGTCAAGTTATAAATCTTTAAGAGATCTTTGTGTACGCTCAGCACTGTGTGCTACTTGCTCACACTTAACGACTGAGCTCTCTGAAGATCATCTTCTCCCAGTGTCTTTGAGCCTCTTAGAGACCATAGGTCACGCTGTAGGTTTATTTCAAGGGAAAGGAGTTTTAAAAAGTGCTCACAGTCACAACAGGATCCAGGAATGGGGTCGTGTCCGTCCATCCATCATACACACCCTCCCACTCTCAGCACAGCTGCACACAGAGCCCACCTCTCTCCTGTAAAAAGTGTGTGCTTGTGCATGCTGGGGAAGGGGATTCCTTGTCCTGAAATAAATCCTGCCCCATCCCCCAGACAAAATCAAACCCCACTGTGAAATCTCCCCATGGACTCCCTGCCCATCCTCCCTGCTCCTTACAGCCCCTTCCCTCACCATCAGTCCTTCCAGAGAAGGAACATTGAAAAGGAGGATAAAATCAAAGCTTTGCGGAGCTGCTGAATAGGTGGAGGGCCCTGTACTGTAAATGAAACAGGGCTGCTGTTGGAAAGACAGCATGGGGTACCTTATCATGCACAGAGACCATGGAAGCGGACAGATTTCAAGTGTTTGATTTAGAAATCTTAAAATACAATGTCAGTATTTTTGCATGTCAGATCAAATAATTTTAGATAAAAATCCAGTTAGTGTTATATAAGTACTAAATACAAGTATTTTTTTTTTAAAAATAAATATCCTGCAATGTCTAGAAGCAAAATATCTGAGCATCTTAACACAAGGGTGCAAAAAAGTACAGAAGAAGAAGAAACAAATTAGCAAACTCACAGATGTCCCCAGCTCATAGCAGGCTGTTTCCAGCATTGTGCTCCCTAATACTTGTTTGAATTCCATTTAAAAGAAGATGTCTCTTACTTCCCTTAGAAGCAAATGTGCAGCCTGCAGTGCCGTTGACAGTTTTTTAATCCTTTGATCCCCATCTGACTTTAATATAATTTTTCATTTTTTTAGTTTCAGCTTATCAATTCCAATTATTTGTTGCCCCACAAAAATACATCAGTTCTAGAGCAGAGGGACTTAAACTCATTGTTACAACTGCTCTGCTGAATAAAGACATGTTTACATAACAAACTCAACGATTTCTTCACATTTACAGAGTTTATGTATTATCAGTGTTTGGAGACAAGCACAAGCTTCCCCACTTAGTCGCCTTTCAGCACAGTTAGCAGGAGCTAGCATGATTTAGTATTTCCCAATATATTCATTGCAATCTAAAAATATTTTGGTAGATATTTACCCCTGTTTAACACCACAACATTCTTAGTCATATGGCTATCAACTTCTTTGAGTCACGTTCAGTTAAAATAAATCTTAGCAAACTCTCTCATTCTGTATAAACAAACTCAAGGCTGTTTGGCAAAAGAGACGCCGCTGTCTCTAGATGTCATGGGGAGCGGTGGCTCTTGCTTTAGATAATGCTTCATCAGAATTAATGCACTCCAACTGGCACAGTTCAAGTGGGGGCAGTGGCCCAGGGCAGGAAACGGTCAGAGGAGCACACAACAATGCAAGTGGAAGCCGGTGCCCATCCTTAAGAGCCCAAAAGGCACAGGAAGGGCTTTAGGGATGGATTTCTACCCATAAACACATCCTTTTTCCACATATGCATCTGAAGTGGCAGACCCCTAAGAGGGGGTCTGTGCCGTGCCACCACCACTCTTTTACAGACTGTGGCCATTGCTGCGTTTTATCAACCATCCTCTCCCTGCAGCGTATCCCCAGTGAGCTATGACCAGAGCTGTTGGATCTGCTTTCTGGACTTGGCTTTAGGCAGCAGTGAGGCACAAGCTGCTCAGATCAGGTCAGGGTTGGCCGTGCACAGGAATATAGCTGCTGCACTTAGGAAATTTCCAGGTGTGGCAGGCAGCTACTTCCCATTTGAAGGAGCAGCTCAGCTGGACAGACAGTGGATTGCAAGTCTTGGATAAGGAATTAAAAATCCACCAAAGTCCTATTTTGATCACACAAAACATCCAGTCTAATGAAAATCAAAACGACAAGTTTCCAGATGCGCTAGGTTCAGAAATTAGTATTCAGGAATTTGATTTTACAACACATGCACCAAGGAGAAGACTTACTGAGGGGCATAGTTTCATGCTTTCATATGTAGCACAGGCCAGGCTGTACTGGAAGGTTAATGAAAACAATAAAATATATACTTTCTTTTTCAATATTCAGAGTTTAAGGAGATGGTAGTGGGTAAGACTGAAGCTCTGCAGCCGGATAGGAGAAAAGATTACACAGGCTCAGCTTTAAAGCAGCTGTTCTCCTCATCAGAATCAGAAATCTGAACATCTCTTGATCTTGTGCAATCAGAGAGAGTAGCTATACACTTAAAGCAGGCCACACATTGAGCACCTATATATGGATTTCCGGAGCTAACATTAAGATCCTATTTTTAAAAGCTGTGTTTACAGATGCCTCAGTCTGCTAGAAATAAAGACCTTTTGAACATTACTGCTTTTAATCTCTTCATTTTATGCATTCATTTTTAAACAGTATTGTTGCAAATAAATTCATCAGAAAGTTTTACTGGCAGTTAAATATGCCATGGGTAGTACAGCACTAAAATCAACCATAAAAAACAGTGCTTCGAAAAAAAAATAAACTGTAGATAGTCATGAATAAAAGAAGATTGTGACTTACAAGAAATATACAACCCCTCCTCCTGTTAATCTGTTCCATATTTGATGATTGAGCATGAATTACAGTTGAAAAATATCCTGGGGGATTACTTAATATACTGCCTAATCCAACCATCCACCCCCTGCAAAGTACAACCTCAATGCGGTTTTGCTTCATTAGGAGTTTCTCTGCAGCTCCAATGTCCCGGCTCAGTTTCACCTCCTGCAAACAGGTCTGAGCATGAAGAAATGGCTTCTGTGGCCAGAACTGTGCCGAAATATGTAATTCTGTACAACAATAATTGCATGAGCTGAGCTAATGGAAAAAGCATACTTTGTCCAGCTACCTTCTAGGCATGGCTGGAGTTACCCCTTCTGCAATCTGAATGGATGATGTGATCTTGTATCTTTGACATATTTTACTTTTCTTAACCCTTAGTTCACACTGTTTGGGCTGAATAGCAGTTTTGCTCAAACTCCAAAGGTTTACCACTTCTGTTCAACAACATTTTTCCTGCCATGAAATGTTGTTTTATTTCCATTAGACTTTGCCCACCAGCCAGGACATTATGGTATCCTTTATCCTCAGTTTAGGCGAAAATGCATCTGCACTTTGAAAAGT
The DNA here is from genome assembly GCA_013401315.1 of Balaeniceps rex. NCBI lineage: Eukaryota > Metazoa > Chordata > Aves > Pelecaniformes > Balaenicipitidae > Balaeniceps > Balaeniceps rex. Next base: position 46,407 of record VYZW01021714.1, read on the forward strand.
CATCAGACCCAGAGCTTCTAAAGATCCTCTGTCAAAAGATTAATCCTTCCTTCTTGAACTCTGTTAACCACACTATACCAGGCTATGAGCAGCTATAATATAGCACAGCTTTAACAAACCTGCACCAGCAGGATCCACCTCCTCGAGGGTATCTTTCACAGGGAGCTTGGGATGGAAGAGAAATGGCCATCAACTGGAGGTGTGGGTAAACGTGTGCAGGGAGACAAAGCGGGGATACGTGGTGAAGAATTGTAAAGATCTTAACTAAAGTTCAGTTCTCCCTGATCAGCATGAAAAGGCTCTGCATGGGCTGAAGTTTTCCTCTGAGAGCATGAACTTGTGAGATAGCTTAAAGCTTTATCAGCCAGGCCATCACGCAGGGCACACCAGATCCTGGATAAGGCCAGAAAAGGACCATAGGGGAGAGCAGCGTATTGCCAGCATCAGACAAGATTCTGCTCCTTGACTTGAGGGCTGACACTATGACTCCTTTATCTACTTTCCATATCACTAAAACATTGCTTTCTACACCTCCTGTCCTTCTCTTCTCCTACTGGTTTTCTTGCCTTAAGCCAATCCCTATGCCCTATCCCAAACAACACCTCTGTAATCTAACGCAGATACAGCTCCACTTCATTTTGAAGTTCCTCATCTTGTACAATATGTACAAGTTATGCCAAATTCCACATTCTGAACAAATTTCTTAAGTGAAACAATAACTCACAAATTGTAACTAGGGACCAATTTAATAAAATCCTTCAAGAAATTTGACATACATATGCCCCAAAAGGGAACACCACAAATTTCAAGGCTGCTCTTATCTGCTACAGAAAATCCAGTGTTGAAAGCTAGCTGTAAAGGTTTGAAAACAGGTATTTCACTAGGAATAAGGGATATGTACATAAAATCTAAAAAATTGATGAACCAATAACATAGCTACAAACTCCCCACAAGCTGTACCCTTTTCACCAAAGAGCGATGTACCAGATAACACTGATCCATAGGTGAGGGTAGCCGACAAACACAGCCGCAAATACAGCCAACATACCCTAGAGAACTGAGAAGTCAGGAAACTCCAGAAAAGGCTTACAGAGGAAGGGATGATGACTTCCAAGGGGTCCCACTGCAGGGCAGGGTTTGAACACACAGATGGATTTGCAGGTCATGCAATAAGACCAGCCTTTGAAGCATGGTGAGGAATTTCGACCACCCACCAGCTGCTGTGCCAGAAAGAAGCTGTTGGTCCAACAGCCGTGGCATGACTTGGATTGTTCATGCAACGTTTGTAATTCAAGACCAGCAGGTTGGCCACCATTACTATAGTGCCTGGATTTTCATCTTTCTGAAAAGAAAGTTATATTCTGAAAAGAACATAAACATTTCAATCTTTTGGCAGTTGGGGAAATTGGTTGATTTTTTTTGGAGGCAAGAAATAATGATAATTTCTTACTTCTTATCGCCTACAGTTGGCGTATAAGAGACACTTCAAGTGAATGAACAACTCATCCTTGCATTTCCAAGCATTTTGAGTGAAGCCCATAGAAAATCCATAGTGGAAGGAAGCTACAAGCCCAACTGCAACATGGATTAGGGCCTTCCGAGTGCTAGACTGAGAGGTATCAGTCACAGTGACAGCTGTTCCTGCATCAAAGTGCACTCAGTTCTGGGGAAAAAACTGAGAACAAACTGGCCTGTTTGGTTTTGGATGCTGCAGAGAGGAGCCGTTGTGTAGTGAAGGTTTTGGGGCTACACAAATGATCTCTGACTTGAATTTTACATATAACTATTTGAGACTTCTAAAATGACTCCAGTTTGTTCACAAAACTTGGTTTATATTCCTGCTTATAATTTATCTTCTGCTTTTGATTCCTCACAACATCTGTGTCCTTTTTCCAGACCCCCCTGCATGGTTTTATTCACTAAAGCTTTCAGAGTTTTGTTTTTGTTCTAACGTTTTTGCCTTCTAAGTTGTTTTTATTATGATGTACACCACACTGAGTCCTCTGGCAGCCTGCGAGGGGTGTTTTCTAAGAAGAATAAATTATGGGCATTAATAAAACAAAGCACAGAGCTTTTGAACATTTGGTTTCAACGTGGAAGGATTCTCTTTCTCTTTCATATGAGAATCATGTTGAGGATTTATTTCTAGGGGGACTTTTTCTGTTATTAAGATCTAACAAAGCGGTATTTTACTGAAGGCTTTTTGTTTTTTCCTTGCCCACTCTGTCATGGTTATTGCAAAGCTCTTCTGCTGTTTCTCATTTCACTGCAAGGTACCTATGTGCACATGAAAGGTACACTGTGCAGGGTTTGCTTTCAAGTTTTCAGTGAAGTGGGGGGAGGGAGGTTTTGTAGGTTTTGTTTGAGCTTCTTTTGTGGAGAGGGATTAAGGTAAGGATATGGAAACCAGGGGCAAAGTAGTTCTTTAAAATAAATCCAGATCTCTCCTCTGTAAACACAGGCCAACCAAATATACAAATTATGGCAAATTGGTTGGCTGTATTCACAACTGGGTTAGTGCTAAAAAACAAGAGCACTATAAGCACGAGTTACAACGTTTATTTGGACCTCCTTGAAAAGTCTTCCTTTCAGTAGGCTCAATCCTGCAACACAAGCAATTTAGCTCTCATGAGTAGTCCCATTGACTAAAAGCAGGGCCTGGATTTACAGGGTCACCTAAACCAACAGAAGAGTTTTGAATGCAACATTTTCCCATAAGTCACTTCCCATTATACCCTTTTGCCACCTGGACTCCATCTCCTTAAATCTGCTTTATTGGTCCCATATGCTTTTATTCAGTGAAGTGCTCAAGCTTTGGTGGAATGGAAGGGACGTAAGCGAGCACCAAATGGCTTTCCTGAACTGGTGCTGCAGCCGCACTTCCAATTAATGCCTCCTTTCATATAGCTGCGTCCCCACACTACACGCAGGGAACAGCCTCCCACTTGTAGTTCCCAAACACGCTGGCTTTCTCTTCCAAACCCGCTCACAAAATCCACTGCCTCCCAGCTGCCTCCAGCTCACAGGTTTGCGCCGTTGTACTTTACACGATGGAGGCACCTTTTGCTAAGTACCACTGAGTGCTTGACACCACCAAGTGCTTAAACTCCCACGGGGTTTGGTCCCGCTAGTTCCCAGGAGCAGGGTCTCACCCGCAGCCCAGCAGGTCTGGGGGCTGGCAGCTCCCAGCTGGCACCGCTGCCACCTCCTTGTACAGCCTGTGGCCCTCACTTGGCTCCCAGGGGATTTAATTTAGGTCCCCAAAAGGCACAAAACACTTTTTCCCCCCTGATTTTGGTTGGATTTGGTTTCTGGCTATCTAGCAAGCTGACTCACTCCATCAAGGTGAGCCTCTGGGCTGACACACAGGAATTCCCAGAAGTGGGGTGGGAGGAGGACAGGACAGGACCACCACGTTCAGCAGTACTGGATTAACTAATCCTAGAATCATACCCTAATAAGGAAAGAGACAGCGGCAGCTCCATATATCCTTCCCGCACTGTATCTCCACGTATCTTCTCCTTTTTGTCTGCATTTTACAATACAAAAATATGAGAAAATATTTTAGTGTAGATTTCCTGAAAACAATGGCAATTTTTGCACCTGGGCAGATTTTTAGCAGCATCTAAACATATTTCAAAGCTAGTATATGTCAGCTATACACCTACTTTTAAGTTAAAGATGCAAACGGTTTGACTACATCATACTCCAGATCACAGAGAGGGGGTGGGAACTGTAAACTTTGCAATGTTTGACTTGAACTCAAGTGAAAACATCTGAAGGCTTTTATGGGTGTTTGTATTTCTCAGTGACAGGAATCAAGGTAAAAGCATCTTGATTGTTTCTTTTTATCACTTTCCAGCCGTGGTACAAAAACAGGAATCTGTTAATTACTTCGGACACTGATGGGGTCGGATTGGCAGCAACGAGGAGCTCTGAGCCTTTTACTTGTACCTGCTGTCATGAAAAACTCCCGTGTGTTTCCTTCCTCACTGCACATCTCACAAAGAGATTTACGGCTCTGTTTTAACCACGTGTCAATGAGCCATTCAAGATTTACAGCAGCAAATTTGGAGGCTTATCTGCAACAGAATTTTCCCACTTATAGGCCATAATTTATAATAAGTGCTTGCATATTTAATTAGCTGTATGATGAGATGAAATACTACAGAACGGTGGCCTAAACAAAGGAGGCAAGTCAATGGCACCATATTCTTTCCTAGGAGGGTGAAGAGTAAGCAGGACCTGAGGAATGAGATCATTTCTTAGCTGCACCATGCTGCTCACAAGCAGCAGCAAGTAAGTGTATAGGAATACCAAGAAATGGATGTTTATTTGCATGTCCTGAGGTTTTGCCTTAGTTCTGGCAGGATCTCTTACCATCAATGCCACTTCTGTCAGTTTGTTTTCAACCGGACTCCCAAACTTCCCAGCAGAGGCAAGGAGCTATACAGTGAATTTAAGATGGTGATCATGTTGACTTGTTTAGCCACCTTTTACTAAACAAAGGGTTTGAAAGCCATTTCTCCCAGCACCTTTTTTTGGTTTTATTTTGCAGTCCACATGCACGGGACAGGGCTCTCTGAGGCTGGAACAGAGAGAGGCAATGGGCTTGCGAGGAGATGCCAAGGAAGAGGCCTGGGGCAGGTGAGAGCTGAACACCCATATTTTTTTCACATGCCATCTCTTGTCTCTTGGCATTGTGTCTCTTGACAGCTTTCAGCCGCTTTTGCAATATGCATGCCAGGGAATGGGACAGCACAGCAAGGAGTCCCTGTAGAAGATCTAAGCGATACAATTTCTTGTTACCAGAGATGCACTTTTTTCCTCAGGTCTTCTCCCAGCTTATTACTTCTCAGCCAATGAAAGCTCAAATCCAGCTAAGGTGGTGTCAGCTCCTCCCTCTCATTTTTTGGCACGTGCCCAGAGCATAATCTTCCTCCACGTTTCAAATATCAAACCTTTCATTAGGGCTTTGAGCATTTCCAGTTTAAGTTGTTGTAACCTCTTCTGCACATATCCACATAGCCAAAAGAGCATATACAACTCAGACACCACAGCAACTTGCCAAGTTGTGTTCAGCTGAGTTTCCCACTTCCATTTGGAGTTTGCTGTTATGGATCACCGTTATTCTTAGTACCAGTGCTGATATTCTTATCACCCCTTTTGGCTCAAAAGGTGAAAACACCTCCAGGCTCAGCCTGCTATGCTTCTTATTATCATCCCACCTGTAAATTCGTTACTTCAGAGAGAGAGAGAAGCATTTAATAGAACAAGCCTAGGGAAGCCTGACCCAAATTAACAGGTGACAGCACCCGTCCTTCTTCCACTTTCTCTTCTTGCCCCACTGACAGTCATTTCCATATAATGTTTAGCATATAAACACCTTGGTGCAAAAAACACATTTTGCCTTTTACAAAGTGCTCATAGCACCTTCAGAAAACATGTAATTAGTACCAAAGTAGAATTCTGCTGTTTGAACTATTAGTCCTCATACATCTTCCAGGGGGCCAATATGAATTTCAAAAGTAAAATTAAGCACAAAATATACTTTAAAAGACAACTTTTCAAGGTGTCTTCCTACATTTTAAAGGATTTACAGAGCACAATCCCATCTTGTTTCCTTCTCAAGTTACCTGCAAGACACTCAGGAATTCTTGAAGCACAACAAAAAGCCAACTTAGGTATAAACACAACACATGCATAGCAGAAATAAAACAAGTAATCCATTTTTAAAATTAATTACTGGAGCATGTACTCTCCAGCAGAATTCCATCCCTCTATTAATTCAGCTCATTCTTTACCAATAGGTAAAAACAGCAGGATCAATGTGGAACTGTGCAAATAAATAAGAGCAATAATATAACTTGCAAAGGTTTCCAAGAAGGTGTTGCCTCTCTCTTGCAAAGCAACAGTCTTCTCTCTCTGATCCCTTATGCTTTCGCCATTCATCTAAGGTTGGAAGTAAGATGAAATTGTTAAATCAGAGGCTGGGGAGTACGCCAGGCTTCCAAGCCCAGGCTGTGAAAGACCCCCTCTGTCCATTGCAGAGTTTTATGGGGACTGCAGACAGCGGAACTGAGACAGCCTTTCAGGCCTGTCTTTATCAGTCAAATCTCCTCTTGGGCTCCGGAGGAGCCCCCTGGATAGGCTTCAGCCCCCCTGGTTGTGCTGGTGTGAGGGGGCTCGGCGGTGTGCACCCCCAGCCAGCTGGACCTCCAGGCTGCCAAAGTTTCCCTTCACGCAGCCAGTTGGCTCTCAAGCAGCACCGGCCTCCCTCTGCTTGCAGGACTTCTCTTTCTTACACCAGTTTCGATGTATGGAAAAATAAGATACCTGTCAGGAGAAGAAATTAAGTCCCTTTCAGTTTTATTACATTCCTTCCATTTTATAGGTAGGCTGTTTCTTTCTCGTTTGCTTTGCAAAAGACATTATAATAATAATTAGCCAGTGGAAAGAGTTTGCTTTTGATTCCTTTTGATTCCTTAGAGAGACTGTGTCTGAAGTAGAAGAGATTAGTACTATATGTACTAACACGCCACAGGCTTAGTGAGAGAAGGGGGGAGTATCCCTCAAAAAAGGCTGTTTGTTATAAAACCCACCACAAGTAATCAATATACCCCAACAGAGCAAAGGCAGCGATGGAGCAAACCCTTAATGTGAACCAGACCAAATAACATGAAACAATCAGCTTGATGGGTGAAGTAGTGATTTGGCAAACGTTCTGTCGCTCCTTGCCATGGGATTTCCGGGCAGTCATGGTGAAAATACGTAAACACGCCTCATCAGAAATAACATTAGCAACAGGCACAGCAATAACGCACAGCTGGGCCATTCATTCAGAAAAGGGATTCCTTCCTCTACCTGACACTAAATCTTACCCTCCACATGGTACCACAAAGCAACTTGGATATGAACTTTATGTGGGGTTCACTTCCATCAAAATACTTGTGAGCTGGAGGTGCAACAATGTGATGGCGGAGTTCACACTTCATGACAAAACTGAGAGGTTGCCTGAATGAATCCATATCCATTATGAATGTTTGGGGAAACAATCTGGGAGCTGGCACTTTCTGGCTCCCAATCTCATGCTCTATCCATCACACAAAGAAATTCTGTATTTCAGTGAGAGGATTACCCAGGCCTTTCTGGGGATTTTTAAGCCAAATTGATTTCCTCACCTGGAAAACAAGAATAAGAGGGCTAAAACATGTAAAGGGTTTTAAACATTCACAGCGAAATTGCTAATGGCTATTCTCCATGTAGCAACTGAATCTTGATTCTTTTGTTTATATTTCACTGAAGGAACTCCTCCCATCCCTGGGGAGTGTGAACTGTGCAGAATGGAGAGAATCAGAAAAGGGGTGTCTCATTTTGTCAAGAGAGGGATTCGGTCCCTCCAGGAAAAGGAATATAATACATAAAATCACTTTATAAATCTTCAGCTCCAGAGCTACTAATCCAGGGTTCCTTCAATGTCTTCAAACTCAGATGATCTCCTAATGCACAGCCCTTCTCTCTAATTAGCTGCAAAGAGATGTGAGATTTTTTGGGGACACCAAACTTGGGGGGAATTTGAGACAATCGCCTAGACTGGAAATCAACAGCAACAACTGTATACAAAGGTTTGGATTTTTGGATAAAACATCAGGGCCCATGGGGAACATTCCTGCATTAAAGTCAGCGTTTGATTCCAAAATTTGACATCTCCAAGATGCTAGAGTTTTCCAGAAAACAAGACCATCACTCAAAGTGTGACAGGGGCTTCTAACTGTTACAACATCATCTCCAACAGGCATTAACACTAAGCTTTAAACACTGAACACTGGGGTTTGATGCAGTTCCAGGAAAGTGCTTTGCTAAGCTTCGGAGAGGATGTGCTAAATTTGGAACGTTGTCCAAAGAGAAAACCAATTATTTTCACCAGAAGCCCATCAGATGTTTTGCAATGACCTTAAAGCAGGCAGATATAACAAGGGATGGCAAGTAGCCACTGACATGAATTATATTTCATCCCAGCTCCAAGGTCGCTTGTCAAATACAAATAGTGATCAAATCTGAGAAGACACATGGTGTTCAACATGCAGCACAAGGCTGAAGGGAGCTTGCAGTATGGCTGAGCCTCCTGCCTTCTACAGAAGGAGGTCCCAGCTGGTTGTGTGTTTCTCTGCTACTGAGGACCTGATCAAGACAGTGACCAATTTTGTGTTGCAGAAGACACCAACGTAGGCCAACATTTCTCCTGCACTTTTTAGTATATTCATATCTCTGCAACAACCAGCTTTAGCATGCTTTTAGAGGTATCAGCATGGTCACCTAAATGCAAAATACATCACCCAAAATGTACTCCAAGTCACTCAAACCAGGGTAGATTCCCACTCCTACTGGAGTATGTCCTCTGGCAAGACATTGATTCATGTCTCTCCTGATCAGTGTGTCCTGTTTATTCAGGTGCTTTCTGCGCAGGTCCTGGTGCTGTAGACCCTTGTTTCAAACTACATCATCCACAGCAACAAGCAGATGGTCTTACAGCACCCTTGCTCCATCTGCTTCCTCACATCAACACCACACTGCAAACCAAGTCAGGGAGCTGTTCCAGATGAGAAATTTTGAGCCAGCTTGCTCTCAGTCAGATCCATTTTGCAACGTTAAATGCTGGTGAGAAGAAAAAGGCACACCCTTGCTGTTTGCACGCTGCATAGCTGCACGTTGGGGCTGCAGGACCAGCTGAATCTTCCAGGTGCTGCCAGTGATACCAACAGCAACACAGAGCAGCCCAGCACAGTCACTGCATACAAATTCCTGACTTCTTTATTTAGGGAGCACCATTCAAAACTGTTCTCTGGACAAGATGATCAAGAGATGTCCTTGCAGTAGTGTCCAAGCAGTTTCCAAAATATGTGACAACACTCCTTTGAGGTAAAGGCAGCATTATCACTATTTTCAGATGAGGCATTAACAAACTATTTCCAGTAATTTTAAGAGCCTTCAAGAATCCCAGTTTCTAGAATTCATAGCATTATATAGCACTACTACTACAGTCTGTAATAGGCACTACCAGAGACTTGCTGTACTGGATGTGTGCAGCACAGACCCCTGTTATCTCCAGCTGAAGCCATCAAGACTCAGCAGTTCTCCTAATTAGAGCTGTGCGTCTCAAGCTGAATGCTGAACAGAGAAGTTAAAAATGACCTTTTCTGAAAACTATAGCTGAAATGACCTGGCAGCATCCCGTAATAATTCTGTCTATGGAGACACAGAAAGAGGATTCAGCCCTCCAGAACAAGATTGAGCTGATCTCAGCATGACCTGATTCCTCCTGCAGCCTCATTCTCCACTCAAGACACTGCTTTGAGATCGTCTCACCATCCTTTTATGCCAAGGGCCTGAGTAAAATTGCCCAGATGGTCTTATGTCCCCTTGAATTGCAACCTTAATCATATTCCCCAAAGAGAATACTTTGTGGGTTTTTGTTTTAAAAAGATTGAATTTGAAGAAGAGCAATTTCTAGTGCATTGATGATGTGATGCGTGTTGACTCTTTTGTGGTTCAACAGCAGCACTGGAAAACATCGGGGTTCGCACAAGGTAAGAGACTGGCAACTAAGAGCTGTTGTAGATTGCCATCCTTTTAGTAACTGATACCTACAGAGGAATAAAGCATGCATTTTAGCAAACGGCTATGAAACCTGTTGCCCAGGAGCAGTGAGACTCCTGAACCTCTGGTTACAACCCAACTTCTGGAGGGGATTGTGGTTCAAAGGGATTTTGTCTTGTCATTTTTGCCCACTGTCCCTCAATGCCCAGCTTCTCCTCCTAGTTGCTGTTCCATCTCAGATCTTTCTTTGACTTTATTCTCTGTCGCTGGTTCTTTGTTCCAGTTCTTGATCCATTCGCTTAGTTCCCTCACTCCCTGGGCTAGCTTAACTTTCTATTTCACGTTTGACTTGCCTTTGTTGGGGGGTCAGTCTCAACCACCAGACTTCACTCTGGAATGGCTGAGCCTGAAGCGCCCATTCCCCTGCTGCTGCCTCTGCCCTGGGGGCAGCAATTTTGTGAACTGCTTCAGCCAGATGTCAAAATGATAAGTCTCACAGAAATTCACAGGGTTTCGATTTCTCCGTGCTGGAGTCTCTTCTGGAAATCAGGCAAAGACTTTGAAATCATGTGCATGGTTTGGCCAATTCTACCTCTCATGTCTACTGAAAACTGCAAGTCTTTTCATTATTTCAGGCAGATGTTAGTGGATGATTCAGGGAGCAGATACACATAGTTGCCAGCCACTGAGCTGAAGAAGTCCAAGAGAGAGTCCAAGAGATGATAAAGTTGAGCAGAACTGAGAGTTATCCAAAGCTTGTAGCTTGTGCTCAGCTCCCCTGGGAACACACAACACACACTGAGCAATGGATTCCAAAATATTAAGAAATAAGCTAGCGTGTAAGAAAAATAAGGATCTCCTGTTGAATTAAGGAGTTAGGTCATTAATGCTTGTTCATATTACATTACTCACACTTGAGAGACAAATAACTATCTGTTGCCTCACTAACCCACATATTTATTTGAACAAATATTTCCCAAGAAGTAGGGAGAGAGAATGATTTCAACAGAAAAGTTCTATATTATGGTCTTATCATAACAAGCCACTTCACAGTACGCTGATGTGTATTGTATACAAGCATCCATTGTAAAAAGCTATTAAGTGTATCTCATTTTACGGTGCTGACATGTTTGTTCATTCACAGAGGTCATTAGCTCACAACGGGGCCTCTCATTTCCATATGGCCTACTGAGGTTTTGCTATATTTCAGAATCAAACCTTAATATGAGCGTTATTAACTCCAAAGGACATGATTGGTGCCATATAAAGTCAATTTGTGTAAAAATCCCGCAATCATTCAAACCAAATTTTATATTAAAACATCTACAGTCTCTGACTGGAAGGGACATAGCACATGATTAGCTCAACTTCACATGCTTAATATGTTTAACAGAAGGCTAGCCTTTTAAAAAGAAAAAAGAAAAAAAAATACCCAATCCTAAAAAAACCTACCTATTTTCCTCTAAGTTGAAAATGCTGCTCAGCTGCCTGTTTACAGGCTGGCCTGTAAACACGGTGCTGGATGCGAGCTGTGTGTGGAGGTGAATCGCTGCTTACGTTTTGATCAAACAAGTTGGTTATTGCTGCTGGAGTGCCAGCGTGACCCGCAGCCCAGCAAGCAGAGCCATGCCAGGCAGTGGCACTGCCCTCTCTCCCCAGTCACCGGAGCTGTGCTGGGCAGCCAAGGTCAGGATGCTATGTGTCCGAGAAGTAGAAAACACACAGGCAAAAGTCAAACCCCCTAAGAAAGTAAAACAACATGCTATGGGAGTCAGCAGCAGCTAATTAGCAGGCTGCCCTCACCCACACACATGCACATACAGTTTTAACCATGTCTGTAATTGTCTCAAGGGCATGAAAGACTATTTGGTGGCATGTAATGATACCTACTGCATGAATGTACTTCCATCTCCTGGTTCTGCTCCTCATCCCAATGGGGTTTGAAACCTTGACGTCCTGAGCAGCTCATGTCTGAGGCTGTAGAAAAAGAAAATAGTAGAGGAAAAGAAAATGGGGGGAAGGAAGAGGGGAGACACAAGAGCAAGGGGAGGGCATCGCAGAGAAGAGAAGGAACCTGAGAACTGATGGGGTGAGAGGTGGCCCTTCTTGGTGCAGTGAATTCAGCTTGTGAGAGCTGAACAACAGTTAACCTTCCAGTCTCTCCCACTTCCCCAGCCTGGCAAGTGCTGGTACAGCATGAGCAGGTGCACAAAATGTCGTAAACAACTCACCTAAACAGCAAATGTGGCCGATGAACAGATTGGTCATCATGCAGAAGGAGGGGTTGGAGAAGAAGTCCTGGTGATTATGCAGCTCTGGCAGCTCAGGTGAGCTCAAGTATTTCTTGTGTGTTTTATCCTGCCTCCCCAAAAGGGCAGAGAAGTCATTTGCATGCAAATAGAGGAATTGAGCTGCAATTTGAAAGAAGAGAGGGATGTTGCCTTGACAGAGAGAAACTCCGCAGAACAGCCTGAACAATACCGGGATCCAAAAAAGCTGGGATAGTTGTGTCCCTCCAATGAATGTCAAAGCACCAAGAATATTAGGTACTAGACAACTCACCACCTGGAGCTTCTTTTAACAGTGTAAGGCATTATAGATGCCTTATACTAATTCTTTTTTACTTTAAATAACAGTTTCAAAAAAATGCCCTAATATTTACAGCTTCCCTGTTTTTCCGTAGTAGACAGGTAAACTATCAGGAGCTGGTTCAGGAGCCCAGCATGTGGAGCAGGATCATCCCAGCCTGAAAGTCTTCCCAGACTGAATCTTCCCATCATCCTTGGGTGAAGCCTCCATCATATTTAAGTACAAGAAAGGTAGATGAATGAGAAAAACCAGCACTTAAACTGGGGAAGGTGGAAGGGCTCTGCCTGGTAATATCTGCTCCAACTGGTGACACTGATTACCTAAAATTGGCCCAGACTCTAGGGACAGGTATGAGTCATTGGCTCGACTCAGAACCACGACCAGAAATACATATCAATAAAAACATAGCTCCTCTGTGCGCAAAGGCCAGTTCCCAATTGTATTTCTGTGCAGCCCAAGTACACATTACATACGTAATCATAGAACAGGTAAATCAGGTTCGAAGTATATTTGATTTTTGTAAAACAACTGTAAATCACATATTTAGAAGCTTTCCCGATTCTTAATAGCATAAATCATTAAAGGGAAATTAAAAGAGAAAATCCAAGCTCTTAGTTTCAGGTAGATGACAGATATTCAGTCACGATAAATTGCTTGACTCTGGAAAAGAAATGGAGCTCTTGCTAGGTTCTCAGTTAACACTAAGGAATACAGCACTCAAGGACAACAGTCAAAAATTAAGCAGCTGTTATATGTTATACGCATCATCAGTGTCTTGTTTTCATTTTATAAATGCATTTTTCTCCAATCAAATTGTTGAACTTTCATTGAAAAAAGAGTACTGTATTCAACTGCCCTCTCCATACTATTTTATTTAGATTTTTGTATCTTCTACTTTACAGCAGTAGTCAACAACCAATTCCTTGAAGTCCTTTCTCAATTCTCTTATAACATAATTGCACTTCTCTCTTCCATGAAGAGACATACAAAAAAGCTTTGTTCCCTCTCCTCCTCTGTGTCTTGTCCTAGCTTGTAAGTGCTGAGTGTTTTATTAAGTACCTGGAAGATTTTCATTGCTGTAAAAACGAACGTCTATTTTTAAAAATCTGAGTCTTAAAATTAAAGCAATTGAAAGTGTTCAGTATTTTGAAATTAGTCAAGTACTCAATAACAAACATATGAATCCCAACATTTTAAAATGACTGCATCCTTTGATAGAAGCATTTGAGATAGAGAAACATTTTCTATACTTACTGCTCCAAACACAAGAAAAAGAAAGAAAGATGCTTGCACAGACTCTGGAACTGTAAGATGTCCATAAGGGACAAGGAACATCTATGCCTGGAGGAGAAATAAGCTGTAGTAGCCTGCTGGCCACAGAGCTGAGAACAGACCACGAAAAATCAAGACAAGAGGCTCAAACTCCCAATGCAGGGTATCATCCTGCTCCAAAGCAGCTTAAACCCTCTGCTTTGGTGGATGTCTTTGAGTGATCTGCCTTTCTTGAAGCTTGGACATCTCTTAGATGACTATTACATCAATAAGCTGGAATAAGAATTGAAGGTAAAGAAATAATGGAGGAAAACGAGTGAAGATGGCAGCAGCTCCATGGGTGAGTCCAAAATACCTAAAAGCAGCAGGAACTGCCTTAGGAAGGCAAGTGGAAAACTGATGCATCACCTTTAATCTCTCCAAGTCTCTCTTCACTGTGGTGACAGATCATCTCAGTCCCTCCTCTTCCTTCTTCCTTACCTCCAGTTGTTCCTTCTTCCCTACCTCCAGTTTTTCAGCACACCAAAAAATTAGGAATTAAGTGACTAAAACTAGCAAAACAATGATGCACTGTCAATAACCTTCATATCAACTTGAAAAGCTGTACTCAAATATTTCCAAAACTGCTAAAAAACATTCTTCCCACACATACTTCAATTCGACTCCTGGATGGGAGATGAGCTACCAAAAGACCAAAGTCTTTTCTATAATGCCAAAGTTTAAGGCATGAAAAAACTTGAAAGATTTAACAAAATAAGTGACTAGAAGCTCAGCAGAACCAGTAGTGTAAGGTAAGACAGGTCCAGGACTGCTCCTACATACACTGTAGCCGGGTGCTGAAGGAAGACCGTGGCCACCTTTCTGTTGCTCTCACGGTGTCCCCTTGGGTCCCCTGCTGAAACCCACACCCAGGCAGACACAGCAGGCCTGGCACAAGCCGTTCCTCACCCACGAGAAACAGAGGGTTACTCACACGAATTCAAACAGCTTTTAAATTATGAGTGAGTTTGAGTCATCCCTCCTTTTCCTGGAAAGGTGAGGAACAGATAACTTCCAGAAGAGGCTTTTTTCCCTGAAATAAGTTATTGAAAAGGGAAGAGTCAATCAGGTCTTGACATGTGCTTTCATTCCCAATGTGCTTTCAAACTTCTTCCTTCTTTTTAGGGCATATTTTCATTTAGAAGTTTTATCAGTTAGTTATATTTTACAGTATGATTTATTTATAAAATATAGGAACATTTAGAAAATGAAAAGTGCATTTTCAGAATGAAATGCTTCGTATTAACACTCTTCTGAAATTCAACTCTGTGGATAAAAGTAAAATAGGGTAGAATAATATATAATAATAATAAATTAAAAAAGAATAAAAATAATTTAAAAAGAATAAAAACAATTTAAAAAGAATAAAAATAATTTTAAAAACCCCTATCTGACCTGAAATGACCTTTGGAGTAATTTTTGAAGAGACATTCCTTTGCCCTTTATTGTTGAGACCGTTCCTTTTTTATTTTTAACACCGCAAAGAAAAAAAATAACTGCCAGTCATGTAAGCTCATCTCACTCCAGCCTTCCAAAATTTCCAAAATGAATCCAGTTCAAAACATTCACGCAACCAATTCACAACAAAATTAAGACTCCCAAAGAGGTGCAGATGGAAAAACTTGAATTCACCCTATCATATTGTTTTCTCGGGGCGAAGTCGCAAGGAGCCGCGGAGCCAAACGAGCCGGCTGCTGCTGCCAAAGAGGGTTTTGTTCCTGCTCGCGCCTCCCTCCCTCCCTCTCCCCACTCCACCCTCAGCCCCACAGGCCGTGCATCGGCCTCGCTGCCTGCTCAGCCTCTGCCCAAAAGTTTCATCTGGCTAACGCAGCGAGAATGAGCCTGATTTTATTCACACGTTGGAGAGTTGTATCGGGCCCCAGAAGAGCCTGGTTCGCACCCAGAAAATCCAACGTGGGACTGGGAGGAGGAATACCTCGGGGAGAAACAGCTTCTCGCTGCAGCAGTGGCAAGCTGCTAGATCAGCCCAAAGCATACCCATGCAGTTTCACTTTCACTCAGAAATGAAAAAAATCTAGCTAAATATGCTTTCAATTTTTGCTGTCACTCTATGATGTTTACCACAAAAACATTCATGCTTTTCTTCCTAAGCGCCATATTAGGTGAAGGACGCTTCAGTAAAATACAAAGTCTTTCTAATGAAATCACAACTTGTCTACATCAAGAAATGTCACTAATATTGTAGGTTTATCTGGACAAAAATAATAATAAAAGAAAACCTTGGAAATGCATTTAGCAAAACTATATTTAGGATACCAGGTGACTATGGAATAACACAGACTTTATAGATTAGCTGCCATGGCTTAATGTGTATTGCAAACACTCATGTATTATTATTGCCACTTAAATTATAAAATCAGGAAACAAATATATATTTTATGAATAATATGTATTTTTATACATGTATACAAATATAAATATATAAAGGTAATTAAATCTCATGCAAAACTTTTATATTTACCAGCTGCATTTTAAGGGCCCTAGTGCAATACTGACGCTGCATTAAAAATGAGATTCCTAATCTTCTGTGGTATGACTGTCTTAAGGAACTAAAAATATTGACATGCCTAAAAATCCCTTGTATTAAACTTTACATAAATCATCAGATTTCTGTGAATATGAAATCAACTAAAACTAAACAGTTTTTATATCCTAAAAAGCTAAACAGTGTAAGGATAGAATCGTAGAATCATAGAATCATAGAATGCTTTGGG
>VYZW01021721.1:0-28405 GCA_013401315.1 Balaeniceps rex
CCCCGCCGCGCCACCGGCACCGGCACCGGCAGAGCCCAAAGCAGTTGCGAGCTTCAGCACCGGCTACGGTGGAGCACAAACCGGCACTGGAGTTTGGCACCGGGTACCAGGGAAGCCCAAACCAGCACCGGGCGTTGGTGCTGGGCACGGGGATGCCCAAACCGGTACCGGCCATTGGCAGCAGCGGGAGCCAGCACCAGGCTCCGGCACGGGGCCTTTGTACCTGGAGGATCCCACTCCAACACCAGCACTGGCCGTGGGGGGCGCCCACCCCAGCACCGGGCACTGGCACCAGGATCAGGTCCCCAGCACCGGGCATGGCCGGAGGCACCCACGGGCACCAGGATCCCCCATCTGCACCTCTCCTTTCTCCCACATCGTCCCCAGTCCCCCGGGTCTCTGGCCATTTCCCCCTCGCTGCCACCCCTGCCCACGGGACAGGCTCTTTCCCCGCAGCCCCACGGCCACCCCAGCCGCCCACCCACCCCGCTGCGTGCCGGCCCCTCTGCAGCACATCCCCGACAGCCGCTGGCCTGCAGCAAAGGTGCGAATGCTGCCCGTGGCACCTATTAATATTTCTTAATGGTTTCTTTGTGCTGCGCTGCCTGCAGGCCTCGGCTGCCTCGCCGCTCATCCTGAACCTCTCCGAGCAGAGGCTGCGCGGACTCCTGCACCCAGGGTTTCCCGTGGGAGCCATGTGGGGCCTGCTAGGGTTTGCATGTGAGTACGAGGAGAGAAAGGAAATCCCATTCCGTCAAGTCCAGGATGAGTAACGCCACCGCCCTGGCTCCCTCCGGTTCTGCAGGCTTCCTCCCTTCTGGTAACTCAGCCACGGGCACACGGGGGACACCCGGCGCGAGGGACATGGTGCCGGGGCTGCGCCAGCGGCTCAGGCTGGGCTCGCAGGGAAAGGCTCCCGCGCTGCAGGGCCGGAGGTGCCGGCCCGCCCGGGGGTGCAAGGGGAGGCCACCATCCAAGGTCCGGGAAAGTGGGACTCCACCAGCCCAGGGAGCTCCTGGGGCGAGGAGCCTTCGGGGACAGGAGTCTTCCAAAAGGTGACACCAGCAGGGATGAGCGTGGCAGCCACGAGCCACCTCCTGATGACAGAGTCCCGTCAGGTTTCCTTAATCCCTGCACGTGCCAGCACAGTGCAGCAGCCACTCGAGCAGGTACATCCACACCGGGGTGCAGCACTGGGCCGCTGGTCCTGGCAGGGTTCGGGTGGTGCTGCAGCTGAGGACAGGGACCGTTGCAGGATGGGAACGTCGGCCCGGCGGCGCAGGGTCCGTGGGGTTTATCAGCTCTGGCCAAGCACCCGCCATGCCAGACCTGGGCTCCCTGCACGCACATGGTCAGGGTTCCCCGGACCCCGGTGTCCTGTTCCCTCACCGCTGTGGTACCGGGTGGCTGCACACGTGGCTGCAGCAGTGCCTCGTGCTCACTCTGGCCAGTGTCTGCACCGGGCCCTCCATGTGAAACAAGCTCGGCTCCCCCGTTTGGATGCCCTCTCCTGCCACGGGCCCTGGTCTGACGCCGTGAGGCCGCATGCATGGCTGGGGTCTGCACCACGGCTGGGTCCCCAGTGCTGCTGCAGCCTCGTGCACCCACAGGGTGAGGATGCTGGGAGCGAAGGCAGGGGAACGGGCACCAGGGCATCTCCCTCTCCCGAGCTGCCACATCCTCTGCGAGCTGTAAGGAGAACCAAGGCACTACCTGGACCTCTGGCATCCCCCAAACAGGGAAAGGTGGCAGCAGCCATGAGAAAACCAGCCCGAGGGGCTCTTGCACAGCTGCCTACCCACACCAAACACCTCCCAGGCAGCACTGGCACCTCAGGGCAATGGGGCACCCCGGGTGACAGGGCACCCCGGGCAACGTGTGGCTGCTGCGCGGCGGCAGGGAGAGGCGGCTGGGCAGGAAGCAATATTGGGTGTGCTCGTTTCTGCTTGAGCGCTCTTGCCACCCGCATGGGATCTCCTGGGCTTTCACTTTCGTTACCAGTTAATCTTCTGCGGCCTGAAAAAACTCTGGAGGGAAATTCAGTGGGTGCACGGCGCCGTCCCGCTCTGGCCTGGGAGAAGCGTGGGTGACCCCTGCCCAGGGCTGGTGAGCACCCAGCGCCAGCCCCGGGATGCCGGGAGAGATGGGCTCAGCTCTCCTTCCTCGAGTGCCAGCGCTGGGACAGGATCGTTCTCAGGACAGTTAATGTGCCAGCAATTGCGAATCGCTCGTCCATTATGTAAAAGCACGGTCCCAAATTCTCACCTCTCTGTTTTTTTAATCTATTGCTTTTGTATTAAAGTCCTCTTTCCTTCAGGAGCGTGCAGCCGTGGGAGCTGGCTAGCAGGGAAGCGAGCCCAGGGGACAGCGCTGTGAGCCCCAAAAGCCAGGGCCACGGCAGGAACAGGGCAGGATGCCCAGGTGCCCTTGTCCAGCCAGCAAAGCCACAGCCTGGCCGGGGTGCCGCAGCCTTCCAGGCTCTGCTGCCCAGACTGACACCCCCAAAGAGCCCTGCTCCAGCTCCAGCTCCAGCTCCTCGCTGCCTAGCCCGGCTCCACGTGTCCAAGAGATAAATAAACATCCGTGGGTCGGGCAGGCACCACCCCAGCACCTGCTCACATGCAAATGCCAGCCACAAACCGGTGCTTTTCGGCTCACCTCCTCCCCACCAGCATTCGCTACGTGCCCAGAGCAGCCCAGGATGAACGGGACGGCCCGGGGGATGAGCGGCTCCAGCCCGAGCAGCTCCCAGCTCCCACCAAACGTTTCGTCGCCTGCGCTCGTAAGCTCGGGAGGCACCTCGCGTACACGGGGCTGAGACATCGCTGCTGAGCCACTGCCGTGAGAGTCCTGGCTGCCGTTCCCAGCGCTCCCGCGGCGCTCCAGACATTGCGGGGAGGTGAGCTGGGACCCCGGCGAGCCGGGGACAGGCACCCAGCGTGGGGCCAGCATCTCCCATGCTGTCTTCTTCCCTTAAGACAAAGGAAAGGAATGGGGAAATCGGCAGAAGGACTGCACTCCCTGCCCTCCCTGCCTTGGCTGGAGACACCCATACTCCAGCAAGTTGCATCACACGGACGAACGGCTTTCACAATCCCTGGCCCACATAACCCATCGGCGCAGTCATCCAGGCACTGGCTGCTCCGGCCGAGAAAATCAAGGTCACACGCAATGTCTGCGGCTGCCGGGCCTCCAGCCGGGCAGCAAGTGCAGGCGGCTCTGGAGGGTCCCGGGGACACGGCGCTCCCCGTGCTGGAGACCCACGCAGCCACACGTGCTTGGGAGGGCTGGAAAATGTACACAAAACATCCTCTGTTCCCTCTGCCCTTCCCTCCGACTTCTCCCTCCCCTTTTTGGTAGGAAGGGGAGAAAAAAAAAGGGGGAAGAAATTTGTGATGGGAGAGAAAGTGGAGAGTGCTCCATGCCAAGAGGGCGAATGGAATCAAACCAAATCAAATCAAATGAGTTTCGTTTCAAACAAAAGTTTTCCCAAGGAAAACTCTGAGCTGGCTGGTGAGGATGTTACCCAAGGGAAATTCTTTCTTTCTGGAGGGAGAAAGGGAATGGGGGAACAGCGGCTGCAGCAGTAACCGATGGAGGGCTGC
This sequence comes from Balaeniceps rex, assembly GCA_013401315.1. Lineage (NCBI taxonomy): Eukaryota > Metazoa > Chordata > Aves > Pelecaniformes > Balaenicipitidae > Balaeniceps > Balaeniceps rex. Next base: position 3,606 of record VYZW01021721.1, read on the forward strand.
CCCGGCTCTGCCCCGGCGATGCCCCAGCAGCAGTGGCTGCGCTGGTGGTGGCTCTTGGGGACGAGGGGGCCACATCGGACCCTCCCAGCACCAGGCAGCCCCAGGATCAGTCCCAGGACAGACTGCAAACACCAGAGGAGGCTCCTGGGCATGGCCGGCGTTCCCCTCGCCGCCATCTCGCCTGGTCCTGCTTCGGTGCAGAGCGGCCAGACCCTGCCATGAAAGAGCTGGCGCTGGGGCGGTGCATCAGCACCCGGGGGATCTAACGGGCAACACCAGCACCTCCGGGCAGGGCGGGAAAGGTGAATCTTCCAGCCAACCGAGCACGGCAAAATGCCTGAGCCCGCTCAAAACCCCGGCAAGCTCCCGGCGCTGCTTGGGTCCCTGCTGTCATCAGGACCTCTGCTGCGTTGGACTCAGAAAGCCTCAAAAAGCCTGTGGGAAGGTAAACAGTGTCCAGGCTGAGCCGCGGCCAAACCCTTTGTCATCTCAGATGAGCTCAACAGGATGCCGAGTGACGCTGCGCTTCGGGGGAGAGAGGGAGCACGGGGCTTCGTAATTGATTTCCTAGAAAATTGCCTCTGTGTTTGGAGCAGGAGCGTGAGGAACGCAGGCAGAGCGGCCTTCTTCTCTAAGTGGCATCTCGAGGGTCTTAATTATTGCTCAGGAGTGGAAGCATTTATTTAGGCAGCCGCTGGAGAGGTCCCAAGGCTGCCGGCTGTTGCCCTCCCCTCCCCAAAGCCCTCCTGGCACATCCCTTACGCAAGGCTCCTCCGCATCCCTCTCTGCCGCTCCCGGGACGCGCAGGGCGCAGCGCTCGGCCAAGGCGCAAATGCGCCGACCACGTCACCTGCGGGCAGGGCACAGCCTCTGCTCCATCCCCTCAAGCTTCTCAGCTTGCCAAGGACCCCAGCCTCGACCCGTCCCTGTTTTGGGTCCCACGTGGTCCCAGAGCTGTGTTGAGGCCAGAAAACCCTGTTGTGATAATCCAGCCCAGTTAATGAAAACCAGATGAATCCCTAAATTAGTCACAGCTTCGTGTTTTCCCACCCGGTTTCAAACATGCAGCGAGGGCGAAGCTTCAGTGGGGCTGCGCTGGCACCGCAGACGTTCAGCTCCCGGCACAGCGTCCTCCTGCCCGCCCCGGCGGCCCCGAGCCCCTTGTGCTCTGGGTGCGGGCACCTGCGGGCAGGGACGGCATCACGGGCTCGGCCACGCGAGCTCAGCGAGCTGCAGCCATCCCCCCCTGCGGTGGATTTCCCAGCACTGGAGCCGCTCCTGGGTCTCGTGCCAGTGCCGTCCCGGCTCCTCGCCCCTGGCAGCATTTGCTGAGCGGGCAGGAACGCCTCGGACAGCAGCGAAGAGCTGTGGCTGTTGCCTCGTGATCCTGCTTCCCAGAGCAGCCACGGCGATCCCGGAGGAAGGTGCTGCCCTGGTGCCTGAGCACGGCATGTCCCGATTTCCCTGACATGGGAGAGAGGTCTGCACGCAGCGCTGCCAAAGCCGGGGTGGCCGCTGGGCACAGGGAATGGCCTGCCCGTGCCAGCATGGCCCTGCCGTCCCCCGGGACCCAGGCATGACGCAGAGGGGTCAGGCTGGAGCCAGCCGGGCTATTTCTGCCACGGCCACCCCAGAAGTCATCTCCTGACAGGCTGTCACAGCTGAAGGATGCCAAGGGAGGTCCCAGCGGAGAGCTGGCCCGGATGGGCTCCGTGGGGCTCTGACCCCGCTGGGAGGGAGAGGATGAAAAACCCCGGGGCCGGCAGAGCCCGGTCCCGCAGGCTGCTTGCGGAGAGCAGGGACGGCAGCTGGCCAGGGGATGGAGCGGGCAGCACGGAGCCTGCCAGCACCCAGCCAGCCCACGGGCAGCGCACGACTCGGAGCCAACGGGCAGGGGAAAGCGGGGGGCACCCAGGAAGGTCGGCACCGCTGGAAGCTCATCACCGTCACAAGCTTGGCCCTGCGGTGCCTCGTGCCAGCAGGAGGGGAGGACCTGCTCCAGCGAAAGACCTGAGAAATGGCATTTTGTCCGAGGGGGAATTTCCACAGGAAACCTCTGCTTCCAGCTACTCGGATATGGCTGGGAACAACCCCAGCAAACACTCGGTCTCGGCAGCCAAGCAGCGTTACTGCCTGGGCAAAGGCTCTTTGTTCCCTCACATCATTCCTCCAGCCTGGAAAAAACCAGCCGGGTTTCTGCGTACTGAAAAACACAGGGCGTCAGGAGTGGGGGCACCAGGGCAGCACCCGGCTCCCCACCCCGCGTCGGTGCAGCCGCGCATCCCCGCGCTCGCCGGAGCGCTCCCCTCGGCAGAGCCCAGGTTGCCACAGTAACCGCTGTGTCCCAGCCAGCTCCTGCCATAAACACGCTGCCGCGGGTCAGCCCGGTTCAGCGGCAGCTGCGCCAGGGCTGGGACCGCGTGGCAGCGCGGCCGCCCCAGCGGGACCGAGGCCCCACGGCGCTTCTGCAGGCAGAGCCAGGGTCCCTGCCCTCCGGCGCGGGGTGGGCGCACGGTGCAGCGTGGCACGGCCAGCGTCGGGCCAGGCGGCAAGGATGGGAACCGGCAGCCAGGGCCGAGAAGGAAGCATGAGGGGAGCGAAAGCAGGAACTCAAAAGCGAGAGCAGCCCCAAACCCCGCCAGGGCCGGAGCTGGAGGAGATGGCGGCGGGGCAGCTCCGAGGGGAAAGCCGCCCGCTCCATCCTGGCCGGCAGCGGGGTGAGGTGGGGGGCCAGGGGGCTGCTGTGGGACACTGCCCACGGGGTCCAGCTCCCACGGTCTGAGCAGGCACCCGGCTTTGGGGACAGCGGGGCAGGACAGCTCGCACTCCCTGCGCTGATGTGCCTGGATGAACGCAGAGGGATGCAGAGGGCTCCCAGGGGTACGGAGGGCTCCCAGGGGTACGGAGGGCTGCCGCCTGTGCTAACACTAGCATGGTGCTAATTCCCAGGCCTTGTTCTGACGGACACCGAGGAAACTGCACCTCTGGAAGGAAATTAGGGGGAAAAACCCACCCGAGGAGCCCCCCTTGGCGGGCTGGCAGCTTGGGGCACCCAGGGCTTGGAAACTGATTTTGGTCGAACCCCCCCAGCCTCCTGAGCAGCTGAGCCTGGAAGCGGCGCTGGGTCCATGGGGACAGCCAGGAGCTGCGGCGGGTCCAGCCCGGGGCCCTTTACCCTGCGCTGGGGCGAGGTGAGCCCTTGGCGTTGGTGCCGGCGCAGCCAAACGCCGCGCTCTGAGCCAGGATGGGATGCACGCAGGAAAACAGGCAGGTCATGTCCCTCTGGCACGGCAGCCGCCAGCAGCGCTGGCAGATGGTGGCACTTGGGGACCGCGCGGTGCTGGAGCTCTGGGTCTGACCTCTGCCATACCTGGCAGCGGGCGCCGCCGCTGAGACCTTGCTTGGCTCAACTCTGCTGCGTATTAAAGTTTGAGAGTGATGCAATGTTTGACTGTTGTTTTACAAGCGTTGGGAGGCAGGGATGGCGTTTGGCTTGGGCAGCGATGGCTCGTGCTCTGCAGCTCAGCTCAAAGCCGCCCTCGACGAGGGCGTGACGAGGAGGAGGCTTAGATGGGCGTTTGGAGCAGAGCATCCCACCGCTCGTTCCCGGTTCCACCTCGATGGCAGCACACGACTGGACAGAGGAAGGATGGAGGAGGAGGAGACCGCAGCGCCTGTCTACCCTGGCAAACCAGCAGGTACAGAGCAGCATTTCATCGCTGCGGCCAGCCCTGCCCGAGCCCCACGGGGGTGTGGGCACAGCGCTGGGCACGGCCCCGGCCAGGGACCGGGGGCTGGCACAAGGGGACTGCGGGAGCTGGGGCCAGGGCAGGGCACCGACCTCCCACGCTGGCCGGGGCCTTCATGCTGCCCACGTGCTCACCACAGCCCGGCACCAGCACCCGGCGGAGCTGTGGGCAAACGTTTCCGCCCGCCCACGGCGCTCGGGTACGTGCTGCCCTGCTGCGTGCAGCCCGTGTGCCCGAGAGCGGCCGGGCGCCAGGAGGGGCTGCTCCGGCTGCGTCCCTGGCTGCTGGGGACATGCCGCTGCCGGGGACGCGCCTCTGCCGGTGCAATCTGAACCTGCGGTGGTTTGGAAACGTGAATCGACGGCTGCAATGGGCTGCACGGGAGCAGCCGCGCCGCCGAGCTCGGGGGGCTCAGGGCACACGCAGCCCGGTGGAGGGCGAGGGGAGCGGGGGGCTGGAACCTGTCCCAGGGCCAGGCGAGGGGGAGGTTTGTGGTTTCCCGGCCTCACTGGAGCTGCTGGGGTCATTGCAAGAGCAGTCAGGGAGGGGGATGCTCGGTGCAGCCACCCAGCACCGGCTGAAGCCGCAGGCAGCCCCGCGCTTTCCCCACTCAGCACCTCTGCCCGCACACGAGCCGGGTGACCCTCGGCACTGCTGCGGCCCCACCAACGGGCACTGCTGTCGGACTGCGCGGCCGACACCGGCTCCCCGCGGAGCAGCTGGGTGCCGTGGAGTGTTCAGAGCCATGTCCCTGCGGGAGGACCCTGCGCAGTGCCTGGGAGGACGGAGAAGGGGAACCTCCGGCAGGACCCCGGGCAGGAGGCGGCCGAACCCCGGGGGTCTCTGTCTGCCACCCCCCCTTGCAGCACTGCTATTTTTGTCGCTTGGCCCCGGGGACTGGGGCTGTAATCACAGCTGTGCCACAGCCTCTCTAATCCCCGTCTGCGGGTTTATCCCCAAGGAACTGTCAATATTGCACAGGCTGGGACTCGCCTGGGGCCGGCGGGACCCTGGGGTTCAGCCAGCTGCAGCCGGGGCCCCACGAGAGCCGCCTGCTCTGGGCTCCCTGTGGCCTGGGGCTGCCCTGGCAGGTGGCTGCCTGTCCTGGCAGGTGGCTGCCCGTCCCCGCGGGGCCACCCCATCCCTGTCACGCAAGCATCTGCATCCCAAGCGGCTTATCTGCGTTTGGAAACCCTTAATCTGTTTGCACGTTTGGCTCAGACACCGTCCCCGCTCCCTCCCCGCTGCGCTGCCCAAGGAGGCAGCCATGGCCCTAGGGAAGGAGCAAAGCCGTCCCTGTGACCTCCTTTTGGAGCACAAACAACCCCGTTCCCCCATCGCCCGACCCTCCTGCCCAGGTCCCGCTGGAGAAAAAAGCAGGGAGCCCAGCCCCGCACAAACTGCAGCCCCCCAGGGACGGGGAGGACAGGGGACAGGGAGGACAGGGGGGTGGCAGCTGCCCCCAGGTACCCCAGGGGTCCGGCTGGCCAAGCCAAGCCCAGCCCAGCGACCTTCCCCAGGTGCTTTCTCCTGCTGCAAATCAGGCCACAGCACTTGCCAAGGGTGCTGCCAACCCGAGCATTCACAACAGCAACCCCTGAGATCAGATTGGCGGCCAATTAAGCCCAGTATTCAAGGGCCAGGCCCCCGGCTAAACCCAGGGAGCGGGGCAGGTTCCGACAGGGATGCAGCAGGGCGTGTGGGTGCAGGGAGATAAGAAACCACTTATCTGCAGGAACGCGGGATGGGACGCTACGTTCCTGACAGCAAACGGTTGTGGCAACCCCAGGGTTTGCATATCGGTAAGAAAATTCCTTGTTCCGGGGTTTTCTACCCCATTCTGCAGCTGGCAGAGGGAAGCTGGGAACCGCCGGGGGAAGAGATGGGGGGTCCCTGGGGCTGGGCAGAGCCACGTTCCCATGTGAGCCGCCCCCCACGCGGCCCGGGCTGTGCTGCCAGGAGTAGGGCACACGATCCCCTGCAGCTGCCTCGGGGGCAGGAGTGGGTTTGCGGCTCCACGCAGAGCCCTGGTTTGGTTCGATGGCGAAATGGAGCGTCCTGGTGGGGCCGGTTCCCAGAGCAGGGACACGCGACGGCCTCGGAATTTAGCTCAAACCCAAGCAGGATGCTCCAGGGCGTGGGGAGGGCAGAGGAGGCTTCGGGGCCATCTCCAGCACTTCGAACCAGCCCAGCACAGCCCGTTCCACAGGGGCTACAAGGGATTTATTGAGCATGACCTGCTCTGCTAATCCTGCTCTGACAGAGCAATAATCTCTCCCTCTTAGCCTCGTCAGAGCCCAAACCCTGCAACGATCCCGCTGCTCCGCGGCTTTGCAGGCGGCCGCAGGTGGCAAGCGCTGGGGTGTGGATCCCGCAGGAGCCCTGTGGGCGATGCTGGTGCTCTTTGGGCAGCACGGCACTGGCCGCCTGCCCCCAGCCCAGCACACACACAGACGCACCTTGCCCTCAGCCCTGCCTGCAGCCCAGGGCAGGCAGCGAGGGGCAGGTCTGGGGACAGCAGCCCAGAGCTGTGGGCCGGGGTCTGTCCCCGCAGAGGGGCAGGGTGCAGGGCACAGCAGCACTGGGTGCCAGCTCCAGCACATCCCCACGAGAGGGCAGGGCAGGCTGACGCTGCAGCCCTGGGCCTGTGGCCAGGTCCCTGCAGGGGCCCCCAGGCAGCCACCCCCTCACCCAGCCCGAGCAGAGGGACAGCGGGGAAAGTCACCTCCACCCCGAGCCCACTGACCCCCGGGGCAGAGGCACCCACAGGGGGAACGGCACAGGGGTCCCGGTGCAGCCCCAGGCGTCACCAGGCCGGGAGCAGCCTGAGCAGGGCCCCGGCGCAGCCACGTCCTCCCACGCTGGCACCAGTTTCCTTTACGCAAGCAGAGGAGACCCAGGCGCTGCTCCGGGGCAGACAGAAACCAGCCCTGGGCTGTGGCACAGCGATACGCCCCCCGCCATCCCCCCCGCTCCCGCGGGGAAGAGCCCTGCCGTGCTGCGATAAGGCAGGCAGCCCGCGAGCGGCCTGCCCACGCATGCCGGGCAGCGGCGCAGGCCAGGTGCAGGCAGCACCGGGGCGGGCTGGTTTGCGCCGAGCAAACCGCAGCTCTGGCGTCAGGGCCAGCGTTTCGCTGACAGAGGCCCCAGTTCCCGGAGCGGGGTAAGGCAGGCGTCGCACGCAGACAGCTGAACTCGCACCCCGAGACCAGGTCGCTTCAGAGCCTTTATTTTGGAGAAAGTTAAAGCCTGTAGATACAGCACTTAAAATATACAAAAAAATAAAGTTTTTTTACAGTATTGAATGCTGCCCAGGGCTACAGTGACTGCAGCTGGAGGCAGCTACACGCGAGCACAGGGGCAGACGGCCCTCGCCCCCTCCGAGCACCTCCCCACTTCAGAGGGCATTCCCATCCCCAGGGCCAGCCACGGACACCCTCTCCTGCCCACGCACAGCCAAGGCGGCTGGCCCGGACCCCACAGCCCTCTCTCCCCTCCCCTGGGGATCTTACCTCGGGCCCTGCCCTCGGCTCCCTGCCTGCAGGCTGCGATGCTGACAGCACAGCCCGCAGCTGGGGGGCTGTGGGGATGCCCCACAGTCTTTACTGGGCAGAAAAGCCAAAGCCACGTGACGGGTCCACCCTGTGCCACAACAGTGTCACTGGTACAGGTGATTGAGGGTTTCTCTCCACCCAGGGCCAAATCAAGACGGCCTCAGAGACCTGTAAAGCCTGAGGCTGGTACCCAGCAAGATGTTTCTCGGCTGATGTCACCCACAGCCTCAGTGCCAACCGCTCCCGCAGCCCTGCCCCGAAGCAGGGCCCAGCCGAGCACAGCACACAACCCCTCGTGCCACTCTCCTGTAGGCAGCTGCAGCCCCATTAACACCACGGCCTTCCTTGCCCATCGGTGTCTGCATGCCCACTGCACGGAAAGGGCAGGAGGGCCCCCCTTTTTGGTAAATACAGAACCAGAACCATCAGCCAGCACAGCTTCCACCTTTCCTCGACCCCCCGGAGCAAGGAAACCTGCCCTTTGCGACACCCACGTCTCTGTCGAGCGTTGGCCAACAGCAGATTCCTCTCCGTATGTACATCCTGCTCCCTTCAAATCTTGCCACCTCCCACCTTAACAGCAACAGTCATCCTCCAACAAAAATGCCACGTGAAGCCCCTGAGAAACTGCAAACCCACTGCCTGGGACAGCACAAGCCATACCAGAGGGAAAAGGGAGGCCACCCACTGCAGGTCACGCTGGATCCAGCGGCCTCCCATCCTCCCCCCGGGGTCCAACAGGTCTCACTGTGCAGTGACGGAGGCACAGCCGTGCTCCTGGCGCTAGCCTGGCCGTGGGGCGAGCCACAATCAGGGCAGCCTCTGGGGTTATACCCAGGTCCCAAAACAGACCCAAGATGCAAACGCTGCATGCTCGCAAGCACACAGTGGTGTTGGGACACATCACCGCCCTGCCCCAGGGCAGCCTTTGCACCGCAGGGAAACCAGTAGCCTGAGCAGGAGCCCTGGGGCTGCTGGAGCCAGCCGGATCTCTGTGCCCGCAGCAGGAAGCTGGTGGCAAGCACAGGCAGCCACTGAAACTCCCTGCTCCCAGCAAAGCCCGGGCTAAACCCAGCAGAAGCATCGCCCTTGACGGGGCAGGAGCGCCTGGGCCCATCCACCTCGCAGCTCTGAGCTGCGTGCTGGTCCTCCTGGCCAAAAGCAGGGCCAAAGGTGCAGAGAGAACCCTCTGTGAGCTTTGTGAGGACTGTTGGGGCAGCAGCAACGCTGACCCCCGGCACAGCGCATCAGGTAACCCGTGCTGAGGCTAGGATCGGCCGATCCCCTCTCAGGCGCCCGGAGGCAAATCCAGGCTCGTAAGATCTTCATGGGCTTTAGGACTCTGGCAGTCAGGAAAGCAGCTTTCAACAGCAGGCAGCATGACTGGGGCTGCAGAAGCATTTGTAAAAACTGAGGCTGCGATCGGAGGCTAATAGGCACTTGAATGAGCAAAACAATAATAAAAAACAGTTATGGAAGGAAATAGAAAAAGGTTCACTCCCCCTCCCCCCAAAAAGACTAACGGAAACCACCCTGGAAGGGGGGGTGTTCATTTGGGTCAAACAAGGAATCGGTGGCAAGGACCCCGGCCCCCAGCTCCTCCCAAGGAAAGGCCCAGAGTAACCACGACCGAGCAGGGCGAGACCGGGGAAGCTCTTTGGATGTGGGAAGTCCAAGTCCTGGGAGGGCCCCCGCGAGCACCGGCGGAGCACCTCACATCGGTGAGGAAGCACACTCGGGGGTCAGCTCCATGTCAAAAGTCAGCGACTCTGCAGGGAGACACGGCCAGAGGTTACAGGGCCCACGCGTGGCTACGGCCAGGACCCCGTTGGGTGCCGCATCCCACCAGACTCACCAAACTGCCCTCCCGCATTGGCCTCTGCTCCCTCGCTGTTGTTGCCAAACTGCATGAGCGAGTCCAGGGTGCGCGGGGACATGGGCAGGTCAATGGTGTTGCTGAAGGAGGTGCTGCCCAAGGGAGGAAGGGAAAAGCACAGAAACCTCTGGAGTCAGGGCCCGGCCAGAGCTCTCCGACACCCGCTCTGCTCCCCGACAGGCCCCGGGCACGGCCCAGCTGGTACCAAGAGCTCTCCAGAGGAAAGGGGCCCCAGGAGGGGAAGAACAGGCCTGTGGTTAAAGCAGCGAGCCGGAGCCTGGCTCAGCCCCTGTGGTCTCCCCCTGCTCAGGTTGGGAGCCTCATGGCACCCAGGCAGAGTCCAGGCAGTGGTGGGAAGGAAACCCCCCCTCAAGCGAGGCTGAGCACACAAATGGCCCCCCAGTACTCGGACACCCCCCAGGAACACTCACGGGGTGACACAGATGAACTTGGTCTTCAGATATGGAGCAGCACCTGCAGAGGAGAGAGCAGCCTTGTCACCAGCTGCCAGAGGAGGAACCCTGCTCTCCTCCCCCTCCGGAGCGCAGACCTGCAGACAGCACCCACCCTCCCAGCCCCCGCGCAGCCCTCGCTGCCCACACCCCACGGGGACCCCGCTGCTAGTCCCGCACTGCAGCTATGCCCTCCGGGGACAGGCACAGGATCCTGGCTGGTGACAGCTCTTCCACCAGAGCAGTCCCTGAAGCCTCCCCACGACACAGGAGCCATGCTGGAGTGCAGAAAGTCAACGACTACCTGAGTCAGTAGCTTCAGAGAGCTCCTGGCTCTCAGAGCGGCAGTATTTCCCAAACGCCTCCTCCTTGGGGATGTCTGGGTACAGGTACACCAGGGGGGACACCAGGATGTTGGTGGCATCCATGATTTTGTAGCCCATGATGATCTCCGCAAACGACATGTTGTTCAGCTGCTGCTTGGTGTAAGGCTCCACAGACTGGATCTGGGTCTTCCCTGTACAAGGAGACTTTTGACACAGGGCAAGACACCCGCGTTCCTCGGGCAAAGGCAGGGCCTTCCTCACACTCCCCAGGAGCAGCAGGGACAAGCTGGGCCTGGAGCTGTGCCCAGCCTCACAAGGCACCCAGCAGGGGTGCAGGGTGCACATGGGGCAGGACGGGAACCTGCCAGGCTGTTTCAGTGCCGCAGAAAACCGCGCCACACAGGCAGCACATGGGCAGGGACACCCAGGAGGCAGAGACCAGCAAAGGGCACCCAGGCTCAAAGAGTTAACCTAGGCAGAGGGCTTGTCAGGACAAGGACAAAGAACAAGTGTCTTATCACGGGGTTCCAAGCCCCCTTCGGAGCCAGGAACAATGGCCGAGCAAGGCACCGCACCCAGGGCGGCGAGGGGGCGAGCAACGTACCGCTGATGTCCTTCTCCACCCACGTGAAGGTGATGCCGCCTTCCTTGCTGCTCTCGCTGAACCGCAGCAGGAAGGTTCCCGGAGGCTTGGTGCTCAGGATGGCTCGCTCCCGCTCCTTGCTGATGAACCCCATGATGTACCTGGGCAGCAGGAAGCGAGGAGAGCAAGGGTGGGTCAGGATACCAGGGCAGCTATTCCAGGACGTGAACCCTGCCGGCTCTCTGCACAGCGTCAGGCAGCAGCAGGGCCTGGCCTGGCCACCAGCAAAGCCACCGACATTCTAGGCATTCCCAAGTGCCAGGGAGGGTCTTCGCTCTGAACCAGCCAACAGGGCCTGGACAGAAAAAGCATCCCAGGAGAGCCCACCCGCACCTGGACAAGGCACCCCACTCCATCAGGACAGGACTCATGGGACCCCTCCCAAGGCCCAGCCCAACCAAGGGTCTCTGGACCGACTCTGGCCAAGGCTCACCCTTCATTCCACAGCGCCAGGATGTACTTTTTCACCAAGTCAATGATGTTGTCCAGCCAGACCCAGAAAGAGAAGCCTTTGCCAGCCATGTTCTCCTGAGGAAGAGGGCAGAGAGGCTGTGAGCATGGCTTGGAGGAAGGGAACAGCCAAGGGAAGGCACTCGGGGGAAGACAGGGAGTTATACCTTGCAGAACTTGGCCCAAGTGATCTGACAGCCAGAGTAATTCACACCTGGCCCTGGCAGAGAAGAACAGGAGCATCAACATTTAGATGGAGCTGTTTCCCAAAGACACCATTTCCAGAGAGCAACCTGAGGGACAGCAGGGACGGGCAGGACACCCACACCAGGTTACCTAGAAGTTTTTCTGCCAGCGTTGTCAGCTGCTCGATGCTGAGGCCACGCTTCGTGGTGGAGGAGAATTGCCAGCTCAGCACCTCTGCCACCTGGTCCCAGGTCCCGATGGGGGGCTTGGTGAAGAAGTTCACGTTCTGCACAAGGGAAAACACAGCCCTGAGCAAGACATGGGACAGAAGCAGGGCCAGGTCCTGCCCCAGCCCTGCTGCCAGGCCACAGCTTCCCGCTCCCTGCCTGCGGCGACACTCTGGTCCCAAAGCCTGCACTGCTGCTCTGCCAGCCGTCCCCTGAGCGCCGGGCCCTACCTTGGGGTTGTTGGTCAGCATGTTGTACCACAGGATGGATGCCCAGGCATTGGGCATCTGGCAGATGTTGGAGATGACCACCACAGGCAGCGAGTGGGTCTGCAAAGACAGGACACAACCACAGGCTGGGACATCTCCCAGGGCTCCTCTGCACCCAGGCCCATGGCAGCAACAGGCGGTAACCCACAGCTCACCTCCAGGTCGATCTTTAGCCCCTGGTGATACACCTCTGTCTCGAAGGTGATGAGGTGCAGCTCCTCGGTGACTATCAACGAGGCCTAGGGTGGAAGAGGACACAATGAGCACAAAGGAGACAGCTACCCTCGGCCTGACACACGGCCATCGGGCCAACACTGCTGCTCAGGTCTGGGTGGAGAGGGCTGGTCTGGCAGCTGCCAACACACCAGAGGGTGCCTGCGGACACCCGCTCTCAGGGCAGGGCTCCCGCTTCCCCTCATGGCTCAGCTGCGAGACAGGGAACAGAGCTGCCAGCAAAGGGCTCTCCCACCCAGGGCCCCCCCGGCACTTACATCGCAGTTGGCTCTGCCTCCATTACCGCACCGCTGCTCCCGCAGGGTCTGCGGAGAGAAGGAACAGGCTGAAGCAACACCACGACAGCACACAGCCTTAACAGGAGCAGCCCGAGAGCTCGTGGTACCTACCAGGTGCTTGAACTCTGCTGAGAGGCTGCCGTTGTTCGACTCCTCCATATTCATGACCTTGGTGTTTGTCCCCAGGATATTAAACTTCCGGGACCTCGAAAGAGGAAAGACAGAGCATGGCTGACAGGGCCCTCTCAGAGCGAACATGTGGTAGGATGTTTGCCAGGATTAAAAGCAGAAGCAAGAAAGGAAAAAAAAAAAAAAACAAACCCAAACAAAAACCACCCAAACACCAAAACATTGCACTTACCCCCGAAGTGCTGCAACATCTCCAGAGTCCCTAGGAAAGGGGAGAGAAACACCCAGTCATGGCCAAGGCTGCCTTCCCACCCTGACGCAGGCAAGCTGGTGCGTGGGGCTGGCTGCATCACAACATCGGGTCCCACAAGCCCCCCAGGCTGTCCCACAACATGGGAATGAACCCTCGGGACCCAGCACCACCCCACACCCTCCCCTTCTACCAGGGGTCACACTGGCCCTCGGTGCAGGGATGGAGCCTGACCCAAAGGCAGCAGGAACAAATCCCACTCCAGTAACTGGACCCAACGCTGCCAGGATCAGAGCACAGAACTCACTTGTCAATGCAGACTTTAATTTTCAGCTGATAGTTCAGCTCTGGAAACTTGACTAACAACCTGCAAAGAGTCAGCAGAGGCAGAGCGTGAGCATGAATACCCTGCACATGCAAATAATTCCAGTTCAACACAGCATCTGGCACAGACAACAGCTGGATGGACAGCAGTGCTGCGTGCATCCCCCAGCAGGCAGCACCACAGTTCACACCACCAAGCCCAGAGGGACGCAGCATTACCCAGCTCCTCCAGCATCCCTGAGCCCATCTGCATGCAGGCCTGTGACATGTCAGCCCCAACACTTGTCCTCAGCACTGACACTCCCCTGAGCCCCCCAAGGAGGGCTCGTTTTGGCTGCTGACCACCCACACCAGGCAGGCATCTGCTCTGAACAAACACCCTCTGCACTGCTCTGTGGCCAGATGCTGCCCCATGCCAAGGGGGCAACGGGGGCACAGCTGGGAGATGGTGAACAAGCTCCAGGCAGAGCCTGGCATCAGAGCAGCCTCTCTCTGCGGAGGCTGGCAGGGGACACGGGCCAGCCGAGAGGCAGCTGGCCAGGACACACTGATGATTCCTGCCACCCACCCCCGCAGCGGGATTTACCAGAACCCAGGCTGCCTCCAGGAACGCGGCAGAGCCCCAGCCAGCAGCCGCCATCCCTGCACTGAGTCACACAGGCAGTACTCCAGCAGGGCCAGCCTGCTGGGATTCATTCCCTCCCAGCACCAGGACTCCCCAGGCAAGCTGGAGGCAGGATCCACACCAGCATCTCCTTCAGAGAGAGATCCTGCTTTGCTTCCCCCCACACAGCTCCTTTCCCATGCCCATAGCGCAGTGGGATCGCAGGGACCAGTGACCCACCTGACTTTAGTGGTGAACTGCACGCCGGTTTTGATGACCAGGGGCCGGTCAGGGTGCATGGGCATGCAGGGCTGCCTCTCCACAACGAAAGCGCTGCGGGGGAAAGGCACAAGAATCGCAGTCAAACCTCAGGCCTGACCCAGCACACTCACTGCCCACCCCTCCACCAACTGCCTGTGACCAGGGGACAGCCCACAGCTCCCTGCCAGCCCTCAGCACCTTTTCATCAGGTTCCTGAACAGCTCCACAATCCGCTCCTCCAACATGGGCCGGTGTTGGACAATCGGGTCACCCTTGTAGGACACTTTCTGCTGCAGTTCTTCCAACTTCTTGATCTGCTGCCGGGTCTGTAGCTGTGATTCGGCAAGAGAGGTTATCCTAGGGGAGCAGGAAGAACCAGTGTTAGCTCTGGCTGCTGAGCCCTGCGTGGTCCCAGCCCGCAGAGCCCTCCTCTTCCCTCGAGTGTGCGAGAGAGGATGCTCTCCGTACCAAACCAGCGGAGAATGGAACATGTCTATGTCTACCAGCTCAGTGCATTTTTCTGGGCCATGCGTTACAAAAGAAACCTAAACACACACAAGTTCTGCACACCAGGAACAGAAACTTCTCACAGCAGCCTTAAAACCCCACAGGCCTGGGGCTAACCATTCCAGCACCAGTGCCCACTATCAAGGATCAGTCCAACCAGTGGATTATATTTATGCTTGCAGGCATCAGAAGCCATTTTGCAAGGATGTTTCCGGAGGCAAAGAGCTCATTTCCACTGCAGGTGTTTGAATGCCACCTCTCTAGGGACTGATGCAACCCCCAGCCAGCTCCTACCAGTTCTCAAGCCGGTCTAAGCAGATATTTGGTGGGCCGCCAATGCAGGCGATCTGCTGCCGTCTCTTCCAGTCTGCTAATTCCTCATCTGCCAGCATCTTCTGCACATACTCCATGGCTGACAGCAGTCCAGCCAGCTCGCTTACAATACCCTGTCAAAAAAGAAAGTAGAACTTTCAACACCCTCCGAGATCTGCAAGTTTCACATTCACAGACAAGAAAGGAGTTGCCCAGGGCTGCGTTTCCCGTGCTGCTCTCAGTTCTGGCCATGCAGGAACACCACACTCGTACCCCAGGAAGAGGGCACCACTGCACCCCAGGGGGATCTGGAGGGCCAGCTGCACGACATACCCTTCGCATTTGGTCCAGCGCCGTGAGCATTTGTTCCAGCTGCTGCATTTTCTGCCGGGTCACCGACTGATTGTTTCCATTCAGATCCTGCATGTCTGTACAGAGAGGTGAGAAACGTTCAGCCAGGCACATGGACTCCTCCTACCCTCCCAAGCGTCACACAAACAAAAGAGTTCCAGTGCAGAGGAACAGGCACCCTAGAAAGCCGCAATCTCACACAGCCTCTAAGCACCTCGCTGGCTTTCCTGCATGCACAGCAGCGCTATCACCTCCACATGCCATTTCTCTGCTCAGGGGCAGAGCTCTGGTTCAGCTCCCCTGGAGGCAGTGTCAGTGGCAGAAACAAAAGACAAGGTTTCTCCAATTGCCATGCAAATGCCCTGAGCCAAAGCCACCCTTCTTGCTTGGAGAAGAGGGCTGGAACGTGCCCTCCAGCAAGTTTCCTTGCAGGAACACACTTTGGTTTGCCAGATGCTAATGAGCTTCCATTACCTCCTTGGCTTTTCAAAGTCTTGTAGTTAAAATCAAAGTCATCTTGGAGATTCTCCACCACTTTCATCTTCTGCTCCAGATCCTGCAAGGCAAGAGATGTGGATTTATTCAAAGCACTAAATCACTGCGGTGGGGAAAGGGGAAGGTACCTAAGCAGCACACATACCTGCACCCTCTTCCTCACATCCTGCAGATGCTGCTCCAGCATCTGCTGCTTTTCCGTCACTACAGCTGCTGTTGGATGTGTTGCCTGTCCCCCTTGCTGCAAGGGGACAAGGAGGGCATTAGAACGGGGTCACGACCCAGGGATGCTCCCCTCCCAGCCCAAGGAGATTTTACAGGACAGGTCTTGACTCCCTCGCTAACAAGAGCCAGCGTGGCTGGCTGCTCGCTTGCAGCATTAGCTCCAGGGCTGCACCACAAGGCTCACGGTGCAGGGCACACCCCACGCAAGGGGCAAGAGGAGAGACGGATGCACCAAGCTAACAGCCACCCCAGGCAGAGCACAGGCTGCATCCTGGTGGGAAGCAGTTGCTGCCTGGAGAGCAGAAGTTATCAGCCCCTGCAGCCGGACCATCCCTCAGCACAAAGCAGCTATTGCTGCTGGAGGAAGCAAGTGGGGAGCTTTGGACTGGAGCTTCGCCGCAGCACCGAGTACCTGCACAGCGCTGCTGGGCAGGCAGCAGGATGGCAGCCCCACGACACCTGAGCCACTTACCTGGGCTGCGGTGGCAGCCGTCTGGAGGAGCCGCGACTCTTCCCACAGGCAGCGAGCCACGATGCGGGCTATTTCCATCGGCTTCTCCAAGTATCTGCTCTGTAAAAAGTTCAAACCCCCAAGGTTAGCAGGCATAATGTAACTCCCCGGATCTCCACATCCTTTAGGGCTGCAGGTCGTGAGCTGTGCCAAGGGAGCCGTTGGACTTCCACAGGTTCCTCCCACAGCCCCCCCACCAAACCAGTGCTTCCCGCCTCACCTGCAGGAACTGCTTGATGCGCCGCAGGTTGTGCTGGTACAAGACATTGGATTCCTGCAGGAAGCGGCTGTACTGCTGGTCGATCTCCCCCAGCAGGTTGTGGAACACCAGCGTGGCATGCGACTCCTTGCTGGCGGCGTATGCCCTGCGTGATGGAGGGCAGAGTCCTGGGTGCCCAGCACAGGGGAAGGAGCAAGACAGCGCTGCAGGCAGCTCTGCTCACGCCTGCCATCCCCTGTGCAATTTAACACCCCAGCCATCTTCCTAACCTGCACCAGAGCAAGGGCCAGAGCAGGCCTGACTTGCTTCACGCCAATAAACTGAGCCCTTAGCCTGTGCCCGCAAGGGCAGGGAGACAGAGAGGTTCTGGACTCAGGCTTAAAGTCTGGCCTTAAGCCAGGCAGACAGCGCACACGAGCACCTCACCAGTCCCACGTGCTCTCTGGACAGGGTCCAGGAATCACTGCTCTGTGTCAACCTTGTTTACAACAGAGGCCAATGTAAGTCAGCCCTGGACGGGGACACCTCTGCCTTGGAGCTCCCTCTTCTCCTGGTCCGGGGTCTGACACCGTGCGTACAGAGTCCCGCTCCCCTTCGCGCCACACAAGCCTCAGGGAGGAGGACCAGTCCTGCCAAGTCAAGAGCCTAGGGAAACCTGCAGAGCTCCTCCAGACCTCCTCGGCATCTGCTGCCACCCCAGGGTGGGTGTCCCGAGCAAAGTCCCCACGCCAGCGTTTCGCAAGGCCTTACCAGTCCTGGCTCTCAATCCATGGGGCCAGGAACTGCCGGAGCTCCATGGGAAAGCTGTCGCTGTAGAGCTGGTGGAGCTGCTCCAGGTACCGCGTGTCGAGCTGCTGCAGCTGGTTCCACTGCGCCATCCTGGCCAGCTCCGGAGACCTGGTGGGATGGGCACACGTGCTGCTCAGAGCTGGCACCCGGGAGGCTCCAGGCTCCCTCCTGCCAGCCGTTCGGCAGGACCCAGCCATGACCACTGCTCCCCCTTGGGGAGGGCTGATGGGGCCAGAACCGGAGACAGCAGGGGCACGGTGAGCCCGGGGCACACAGCTCCGGGAGGGCTGGCGTGGGCAACGGCCAGGCAGTGCCCGTCCCTCCAAGGGCAGCATGGGGCCAGGGCAGCTGCTGGGTACGCAGCTCTGGGCCCATGACACTGCAGAGCTCCGATGCACCCCAAGGGATGAGCCCAGGCCCAGTGTCCCTGTGGAGCCGATCACACATCCAGGAGCTGCTTCCTCTTCAGCAAAACCCACCCGGAGCCAGCAGCCACGGGACCAGTTCAAGGAGCCCTGGGACCGGCACCCATTTGTGCTTCCAGGCTGGGCAAAGTGAGAACGGCCACCAGCTCCAGCTGGCAGGGCCAGCACCACTGCCATCACCCATGGGCAGGCCTGGGTCAAGGGAAGGCAGAAACGCAGACCGAAACTGCATTGTTAGCGTAGGAATAACAGCACACACGCCTGGGGGAGGGCGGCAAAGGAACCAGCCCGGCTGCGAGGGGAAAAGCCCTTTTCACACCCGCCAACATCTGCACCCGAGCACTCAGCCCTGAAGCCGCCGGCAGTGCGGCCTCGCCTGCCTGCAGGGTGAGCAGCAAAGCAGCCAGAGCACCAAAAAGCAAGGGCCCAGCAGTACTGCTCCATCCTAAGAGCTCAACTCAAAATCCAGCCGAAGGCGAGTGCGGAAGGCGGCTTTGGCCCCAGCCTGGCCTGCCCCTGCCCTGCCCAGGCGAGCTTCCCGAGAAGAGGGGCGGCAGAAAGGTTTCACTCCAGCCATGCCAGCTACAAAGCTGAATAAAGCCCGAATTCTGACTCATTCTCTTTTCACCACATGTCACAAAATTAATCTGAAACATCTGAGATCAGAAGAGCAGAGCTCACGCTGGCACTGGCAGCCGGTGGCCATTTGCACCAGATTACAGGAGCACAGCAGGCAGGCCCTGGCTGCCGAGCTGAGCCTCATCCTCTCCTACCCCTGCAGAGGATCTCGCAGCCCACAAACCCCAAGGGCTTGGGGAGGCACAATCCTGCAGGGCTGGGCGCAGCCCCAAGCAGGTTGGGTCAGACACAGCCGCTCTTACAAACCCAGACAGGTAGGAAGCCTCGCTTCACGCTGCTCCTCACACCGTAGGGTCAGACCAGCATTAAAGGTTACGTTGTAGGCAGCTCCTAACACCATCAAACCCCTCAGACCCGCGCTGAGCTGCACAGGAGCTCCCCGAGCACAGGGAACACAGCTTTGGGCTCGGCTTTAGGACTTGAGCTTCCATCTGTCCGGCTTCAGCCCGGTGAGCACCAGGCTTCCCCGCACGAGAGCACACTTCCCAAGCGCCTGCCTTCGGCAAAGCTTTCTCCTAGAGAAAGGCACCATTTCCCAAAGCTTTCCTACCTTTTTGCCACAGGGGGAAAGAGGGGTCTTGGGTATGTAGGTCACCAGCGACAGGTACAAGGCTTTCATCTGGTGCCAATGTCTTCCAGCGGCCTCCAGCCAGAGGCACGCATGCCTGCCTCTGCTCCAGGAGGCAGGGAAGGAGCTGCAGAGCTTACAGTAAGTGCAGAAGGCGGAGACTGCCAGGAAACAACAGAAACAAGGAAGGAGCAATTTTCGAGTTAGCGACTTGTGTATCGATAGAAATCAAACTAACACTAACGAGGGGACGGCAAGCTGCGCTCAGGGGCGAATGCACAGAGCTCTGCTTGACACCAGCAGAAAGCTGTTTGCTTTTCCCAAAGGTCACTGCAGCGAGGATGCGCCAAGGGGGGTTTGGGGATGGCCGGGCAGCCAGCGCACCAGCAGCCGGCATGGCCAGTGCTGCAGGAGCAGGGCGCAGGTGAGGGGGCCAGCACCAGCCATGAGTCCCAAGGCTGGCCCCGGGCTCAGATCAGGGCACCGCACTCCATGCCCCGGCAGCGCCGGCACAGGACCCCACCGCAGCTTCTGCGGGAGCAAACCGTCGCAGCCCCAAGGAGCCATCACAAAGGAAATCACAGTGAACGTGCCAGGAGGTGTGAAGGTTTGGGAACTGGCCGGCAGCAGGAAGGGTGCTGGGAGGCACAGAGCAGCACCCAGCAAGCAGAGCTTCGCTCAGCGAGGAGGCAGATAGGAGGAAGGCTGTGCCTTCCTCCCCTTGAGATGGGATTTATTCCCCTCCAGCAAACCAGGCTGCTCTGTCCTGGGTCCCAGGATGGGCTGGAAGCAGGCGAAGACACAGTGACCAGACCCAGGCCCGCAGTGAGAGCAGCTGCTCCACGCGGGAGCCAGGCAGGCTTTCTTTAGGCAGGACAGATATTTATGAAGCCTGAATGGCACGTAAGGCTTCCCTGGGCACACAGCCGCATCAGGCAGGAGTTCTGAACCTTGCCTGGAGCACAGAGCTGGGTGCTAGCGCAGATTTCCAGCAGCAGAAGAGACGACCACGGGCACCTTTCCACTGCCTGCAGCTGCCCACCCACAGCTCCCCCACCAGCTCCCGTGTCCCGAGTCCCCGCTCGTCCAGGAGGGGCTGCACAGCACGGAGAGCTGGGTTTCACTAGCAGCTTCTCCAAGATGGGCCCACGTATCAGATCACTGCCCCCTGATGCTTTCAGCATCACTGTATGTCATGCTCTTCTGATCGTTGCTGCATGTGACACTTTCCCCATTTTTCTGGATGCTTTTTGTAAGAAAAGAGAAAAGGAGAACATCCTGCTGTGGACTGAGACACTGGCACCCGACATAGAGTTAAAGAGGTTTTTAGAACTTCACAGCATTGAACTGTCCCAGAGACAGGAGCAACATCCACAGGACATTAACCTTGAACAACAGCCCTCTGGTGCAATCCTCAGAGAAGACCACGTGAACCAAGCCTGTTTTCAATGGAGCAATAAGTGAAAGGGAGGAGGAGAGAGACAGAGAAGCCTGTAAAAAACAGATGCTCCTTCAGCCTCGGAGTAAGACCTGGCTTGATGTGACAGGGCCATTGTGACCCCAGAGCTTTTGCTTTCTGCAGCTGTAGGCCAAGAAAGGCTGGGCCGTTAGCCACAGTTCAGGGCTGCGTACTGGATTGCATCAAAGCCCCCATTTTACAGTGGATTCAGCTCTTTGCTGGCCGTTTGTCTGGCTGCAGCAGCACGGGGAGCACTCCTTCCACGCAGGCAGCTGCGGTGAATTCACGGCCCTTTTAACTTGGTACTAGAGGCTGCGACAGCGTGAACCGTGTGGTGCTGCTTCTAGGGGGAAAAACCCCAACAAATACATGGGCCAGGCAACAGCTAAAAGCCACCAGAGTCCCCTGCCTGCCGGTGAACTCAGCCACCGCATCGCCTATTGCACCACCGTGACGGAACCCCCACGCGCGGGGGGTGCTTCACCAGCCTGTCCGGAAACGGCAGCCGCTGCCCCAGCCCGTCTCCTGCCAGAGCGGCGTCCCCAGCCCTGAGCCGAGGATGGGTGCTGCCGGGCCGCTGCTGCAGTATCGCCATTGCACGGGAGCCAGCTTCCCAGGCAGCCCCCACAGCGCCCAGTGCGAGCAGCTCATGGATGGACTTTCCCCGATCAGGCTGCCGCAGCTGAACCAGATGCCACTTCACTGAACCCCTGATCCAAGCACATTTTCCACAAGAAAGCCACAACCTGGGTGTTTCAGGGCATACTGGAGCCCTAATCTGCAGAGTACCGAAAGGCGGAAGGCAAGGTCCTCAGGCTGCCACGCAGCAGCAGCTTTTGGACAGGAATCAGCCGCTTCTCACTGCCACAAATAGCCACAGGACGAGCCACCGCAGCAGCCTGGGCTCCTGCTCAAGCGCAAGATCCTCCCCGCCGGAGCGCATGCTCCGTGGCCGCAGGAAGCCGGCTCCCCACCAGGGCCCCAGCGCCGTGCGCCATCATACCAATCCCTGAAAACCAGAACTAGCACGCAGCGAAACACGAGCTGCTCTGCCTCTTCCCACCGCAGGCATCTCCTCGCAAGGCGAGCGGCTGAGGAACCAAAGGAAGTCACTGCAGACCACGCACACAAGTACAGAAGAACCACGGCAGGCTTGCCCCATGTGGGAGCAGAGCAGCAACCTGCAGGGATGGCCGCTGCCTGCTAGCTGTGCCTGCAGCCAGCCCAGGGCAGGACACGGTCTCTGCTCGCCGTCCCCGGGGGCTCCGCCACATCCAGTTCTCACCTCAAGGGATCTCAGCAGAAGCAGCAGATCGTGCTGAGGTTTTACAGCCCCCAACTCAACCGGAGCCTGACCTCGCAAACCCTCCACATGTCGCCACAAGAGTAGCAGGCCGGGAAGAGCCTCAAGAAATGCTTTGCTAGAAAGTGGGCTCACACCAACGTTGACGGCTCTGCTGCAGCGGGTGACAGGAGGGCACGCAGCCCCAGGGAGGGAGCCCTATGACTGAGGCTGCCCGGCCCATCATCGAGTCAGGGGAGGATGCGGGAAGGCAGGACCGGCTGGGAGCAGGAAGCAGTCAGGAAGAAGCCGAAAGCCTCCTCTCCCTCCTGAAGGGCTGAGAGAAGACGTTGCCTCCTCTGGCACAGCACCAAGCTCCAGCTCCTCCCAGCATCAACAGAAAGCAGCCAGGCAGCCTGAAGCACCAACCACCCCAGAGGGAAAGGGTCCCCATGATGCTCCTTACTGTCAAAGCTACCAGTAGTAGGGAAGCTCTGATCTTGTCAGCCCCAAAACCCCCCGCAGGAGCCTCTCCCCAGCCAGCCCTGCCGACGGGAAGCCTCCCTTGACAGGGTTTAAAGATCTGAGGGTTGAACCTTTCCGATTCCGCTGGGCTTGCCCGTCTCTGCGGTTAGCCTCTCCTCCCGTCTCTGGAACAGAGCCAGGGAGCAACCGATGCGGCCAGGGCCAAGCATGACATGATGCAAGCCCAGGGGTAAACACGCTGTCCAGAGCTCGGAGCAAAGCTGCTAAAAGTAGCTCGAGAGCTAAAGTTCATCTTTCTTTAGCTCCCCTGCAAGGGCAGAGCACGAGAGCCGGGCCTGAGCTGCACGGCATCACTGGCAGCTCGGGACAGCTCTGCACACTCCAACAGCCTTGTTCGAAACAGGGCTGCTGCCCTGGAAGCAATCCCACAAGTGCCTTGCACCTGCTTTCTCGTTTCTGGGACGCACCTGAGAACACCCCTCGCCTGCACCCCCACAAGCAGCAATGACTCCTGGTGCAATGCGTGCGGGGGGAATCACCAGAGAGGCCCCTGAAAGGGCTGTGACACTCCTCGTACCCTGCAGTGCCACGAGCAGGACAAAGCTCAGTTACCGGTAGCGTTGCACAGGTCACATTAACAGAGTTATCACTGGCAGCAGCATCACAGAATCGTGACAGATGCCATCAACAACGCTTCACGGGAGCCCCAGCTTTCCAACGAACGGCACTGCACGGCTGCGCTGACACCAGGCACCTCGCTGCCCCCGCTTCCACACAATCATCAGCAGGCCGATAAAAAACTGTTCCGTCTACAACAAAGCAGCTAATTGCTCCAGGCAAACACAAGAGCAAGTTTTGAAAGAGCTATTAGGAGAACTTGGCTCCACTCCTCTGGAGCGTTTTCAAAGCCAGCCCTGGAGGAGGGAAAACAGAGCAGCGATGATGCAGAGATTTGCAAAAGGAGAAGAGGGTGACAGCACAGGGCAGAGGGAGGCTCTGGGTGACCTCACAGCCACAGCGCTGAGTTCCCTGATCAACCCACAGGCCGCAGCTGGCTGTTCCTCATCACAGCTCAGCAGCTCTCCAGGATCCATCCCAACACATAACTCCCGCTGCAGGAGCTGAGCAATATAGTCACCACCCCCCCAGGGCAGAGGATGCCCAGCCGCACACCCCTCCTGTCCTTTGCCACCACCGCTGCAGCAGCTCCGACAGATCCACGGAAAACAGCAGAAGAGGCTCCACTGGGGAGTGACAACGATCAGCTTCAGGGTGGAAACAGGGGTCAACTGCCCCGACGTGCACACACAGGCAGGACCAGTGCCCTGCAGATGCAGAAGGGACCTTCTCACCCTCCCCGCCTGGGATGCCACCCATGCTCCCCCCACACTGCCGCTCCTCCGGCTGTGCCCCTCCAACAGCCACACACAGGTGTGCACACACAGCCCACGGAACAAGTCACAACACCTTGGGACAGCAATGCGGGACAGCGTTGTGCTGAGTGGTGGGAAGCTCACAGGCAGAGCGCAGGCCAGCAGCAGGCAGGAGCAGCGGGCAGAGCTGTCGGCCCCTGCAGAGCGCTCAGGCAGCTCGGTCACGCAGCTCAAATATTCACCCGAGATGCACAACCCAGCACCTCTGCTCTGCACCCGCTCCTCAGCCACTCTGCATCGCACCTACTGCCTGCAAGGACGTTATCAAACCAAAGCCTGGTCCAGGCAGAAGATCCCAAGCAAGACGGTGCCGTGCAGTTCCATTCAAGGGGTGGGTAAAGCTGCAGCCCTGAGCTCACAGCTCTCTTAGAGACGTTAATCAGGTCTTAAAGCCTTGGTCTGCCCAGGTGCAGGACCCTCAGTCAGGCTTTCAGTCTTGGTTACGAGCCATTTCATCAGCATGAAAATTCCACCACTGTGACTGCGTCAACAACTGTCCTAAACCCTTCCTCGGGCAATCTCGAGTTTCTGGTCCTCAGGCCGTTAAACCCCTCAAAGCGCACGGATGGTGTGAGAGCCAACCATTCGGCCTCAACGCAACCAGATCGGGCAGCAGCTCCGCTAGCCCTGCCCTGCCCGTCTGGAGGTATTTCCCTCTCCAAGAAGCCCGTTTAGGCTTTGAACCTTCTGTTGGAGTTTGTGCGGAGTAAGCACGCTTCACCAACAGACCCAGCTCTGGGGAGCAGGGACCCTGCGTGCAGCGCATGACAACGCCAGCGCCATGACAGCTCAGAATCTCACCGGCTTCTGGGAACTGCCCCTGCCCAGCGAGGACTTGCTCTGTGCCTGCTGGGAACTGCGGGAAGGAAAGCAATCCCGTTTGCTGTAAGACCAGAGGATTAGGTTAATTAGTACCTCCCTAATTACGACTCCCCAGGAACATAGGGTGCTGTCCTCACCTGCTGCTAGGCGCCTGCTCACAGCAGCGCCAGCCTCGGCCCCGCTGCCGGGACAGGCCACAGCGGGAGCGATCTGCCTCCTCCCAACAAAAGCGAAACCGCCGGGTGTCCGCGGTGCCGGCCCCGACGGCAGGGACAGGCCCCGAAACACCGGGGGAGGCTCCCGGGAAAGACCCCCCTGCGTGCGGCTGGGGGCTGCGCCCTTCGCCCCCGCAGACACCCGGCAGGCCGGGGGCAACCACGGAGCGGGCCCCCCCGGGCGGGGGCCGAGGCTGCCGTGGGGCCAGCGGCCGTGCCCCCCCCACCCCCGGACCGCTCAACCGCCCC
>VYZW01021726.1:0-13348 GCA_013401315.1 Balaeniceps rex
TTTTCTTTGGACATGAGGAGTTACCAGCCCCACACATGGATGATACACCACGAGATCATCCAGCTAACTGCATACGTACACAGCAGTGAAATCCTCATTCGAGACCATTAACACTTTCAGAAGCAGCACTGGTTTAGTCACCTACTTTCAGGCTTGTTCCTTCTCTCTCTTACAAAGTCCATAGGGTCTAGGTAACTATTACAAAGCCCTCAAATGAGAAGACAAAGTAAATACACTGGAGATCTTGGTGAAAAATCCATTTAATAAATATTGAAATGCTAAAACCTGGGGATTCAAACTGCACTGGCTTTATTTCTCTCTAAAATAGTATAACACAGGTGAATGACTGTAAATGAGATACAGCCTTGCATGCCGTTTCAGGAGTCAAAAATGTAAGTAGTCTTAAAACCAGGATCTCAAGCTATACAACTACTCTGGACACGTGGGGATGGAAGCAATCGTCCAGGCGAAGATAATGTTATTTGAAAGCATTCTGGCAAATCACAGAAAGACTGATTATTATACGCCCCTGTAATTATACCTGGACTAATTCTGACTTGTGTATTTCCAGGCACACACATTTCTATACTCTTTCTTGACTCTTGAGACATTTTTCAAGAAAGCACCCTATAACAATTAGGTTTTTAAGTGAAAGGAGTTGCCCTTCTATATAATGTTTACTGAACTAACAATATGCCTCAGTTTACTTTAGACATGGAAAAGAGTCGTGAGGTTTTTTTAAACTTGTGTCAGGTTTCAAATCACATTCGAAGTAGTATGCAAAATGAACGAAAAGCCAGCAGCTGGAAGACCTTCTACAGAACATCTTCTGTAGCTNCGTTAGCCTAACAAAAAAATGCCAGTCTTGCAAAGGCTGAGTTACAACAGTTTGCAGTCCATTTAGTTGTGGTATTAGCATTTTGCATTCCTTGAGCTCTTCTTGTTTACTCTTTCTCCATCACAAAGCAGGAGACAGTGCAGCAGCTGCCTCTTAGGATACATTAGAAAGTGAATGTTCTGTTTTTTCTGTGTGATATTTCTGGCTTTCCCTCTTTTTATCTCAAAATGCAGAGAGAAAGAGAGAGAACCAGAGAGAGGGAGACAGCTGCGCTCCTGCTGAATACTTTTTATTTCCATTAAAAATTCACCGGCTGTAAAATGATTTCTTGAACTGACACAAAAAGAGACATCACCACAATTCACACACAAGCTCGGGGGGAAAGCACTATGTTTTCTTTGACTGCCTTTATGTCTGAAAAAACTGAGAAGAGTTTTTGTTTTCTTTGGACATGAGGAGTNNTTTTCTTTGGACATGAGGAGTTACCAGCCCCACACATGGATGATACACCACGAGATCATCCAGCTAACTGCATACGTACACAGCAGTGAAATCCTCATTCGAGACCATTAACACTTTCAGAAGCAGCACTGGTTTAGTCACCTACTTTCAGGCTTGTTCCTTCTCTCTCTTACAAAGTCCATAGGGTCTAGGTAACTATTACAAAGCCCTCAAATGAGAAGACAAAGTAAATACACTGGAGATCTTGGTGAAAAATCCATTTAATAAATATTGAAATGCTAAAACCTGGGGATTCAAACTGCACTGGCTTTATTTCTCTCTAAAATAGTATAACACAGGTGAATGACTGTAAATGAGATACAGCCTTGCATGCCGTTTCAGGAGTCAAAAATGTAAGTAGTCTTAAAACCAGGATCTCAAGCTATACAACTACTCTGGACACGTGGGGATGGAAGCAATCGTCCAGGCGAAGATAATGTTATTTGAAAGCATTCTGGCAAATCACAGAAAGACTGATTATTATACGCCCCTGTAATTATACCTGGACTAATTCTGACTTGTGTATTTCCAGGCACACACATTTCTATACTCTTTCTTGACTCTTGAGACATTTTTCAAGAAAGCACCCTATAACAATTAGGTTTTTAAGTGAAAGGAGTTGCCCTTCTATATAATGTTTACTGAACTAACAATATGCCTCAGTTTACTTTAGACATGGAAAAGAGTCGTGAGGTTTTTTTAAACTTGTGTCAGGTTTCAAATCACATTCGAAGTAGTATGCAAAATGAACGAAAAGCCAGCAGCTGGAAGACCTTCTACAGAACATCTTCTGTAGCTTTTAACGCAGACAGGACTCCGAGCCTGGACCACTGAGCTCCCACAGCAGCAGTACTCTGGAATGCTCTTCAAGCAGCGCCGTTTTCTGTTTTCTCACTAAACTCTGCCAGGAAAGTGCACGCGTGTCTATGAAAACACCTAATTCTTCACATATATCCAATTATATGTAGCAACAAAACCAACTATTTGGTACTGTTATGTGGGAAAATGCAATTAATTTTACCAACAACCACTCAATCAGGCAAAGAAGTCAACTGATACACTTGGCAGTCTCCTGCGTTGTTCCCAAGCCAGGTTTTAGTTATTTCCTGAAAGATATGTTGACTGCTGAAGCTAAAATTTCCTTCAGAGCTTTAGAAGTCTGAGAGTTTCTGCTGGGGTTTTGTGGTTTGTTTCTTTTCCTAATTGAAAATGGTATTACTTAGCAACAAGGATTGCACTCTCGACCAGTGAAAATGCAATACAAAGCAGTTTAGAAGCAATGTCCTTGCTGTTTAGAATTTCATAATACAAAATCAAGAAGCCCCTGGGTTAAGCTGTATGCTAATGGAAGCCAGCCCCTCAACTTCTGCATTCTCCTTCTAGGTCTTAGGTGCTGGCAGAGAGGGGTAACTCAGCATGGTCAGGAAATACGTAGAATGGGTGAGGTCAAGTTTAACCAAGTCAACATGGAGATAGGCCATGTAATAAACTGTTACTGAAATGAGGCACTGAAGAAGAATGACTATCCTCCTAAAAGCAAGGAAAACAGGGAA
Organism: Balaeniceps rex; assembly: GCA_013401315.1. Classification (NCBI taxonomy): domain Eukaryota; kingdom Metazoa; phylum Chordata; class Aves; order Pelecaniformes; family Balaenicipitidae; genus Balaeniceps; species Balaeniceps rex. Next base: position 2,893 of record VYZW01021726.1, read on the forward strand.
GAATTAATCCCTTTTCAGCTGTTGCAGTCGCCAACAACCCCTCAACGTCTGAACACTGACAAGAAACTGTCTCCTGGACAAAGAGCAGAGAGCTCAAGTTGAATCCACGCAGGATGAAACACTGATGGGAAAGGTTTTGGAGAATAAAGAGATACTGCTCCCACTTTCCATTGGCACACTATTTCTTTTTGTCAAATCAATGGAAAGACCATGTGATATTACTTTCCAAAAATGTCACCTTTCATCTCCAATTTACTATGAAATTTGGCCTTGCTTTCCCAGACAAGACCTAGTACAGAAATCCACAAATCTCCTCCTCCAGATTCAATCACTCTAATCCTCCTTCCCTGCACCAAGGTTTCAGACTATTCACAGGCTTGAACACATCTGACCCAAGTTCAAGACCCCATTTGGCTCCTGGTCTTCTTACTAAGTCAAGTCCCAGTGATAAGAAAGTTTAAATTAACCACTCTGGCAGCTACATTTCTTTTGAGCTGAAAAGACCACAAAGCTGTGGATGAACCAAAGGGGTCCTGGGGCCGAAGCGTTCTCAGCCAAGTGGCTCCGGCAATGCAATAACACAGACTGTTCCTGAAAAATGCTGTGAAACCTTCACAGGTTGGCGATTTTTTCCTCTGTAAGAATTACACTTCCACTCACATGCCCTCTCCGGATCAACTCAAAATCTGAACAAACAAATTAAAGCAATTTCCCTACCTCACATATGACTTCTTAGAAAGAGAGCAGCGTCCTGCAGGAGGTGACATTTTTTCCCTGCGCTGCCTAAAAAGTAGCACAAGTATGAGCTGCTACTTTGCACAGGTGCACTGCAAATCCTTGTTCTTACTATTTGCCCCACAGCATAACACACTGCTTTTCAGAAACACAGTTTCAAATAAGTACTCCCTGTCCCAAAGAACTAAAGACTTCAGGCTATATGAGCAAATCTTTCTGTACAAGCGCCAGCAAGGTGAGAGGAGAGGCAAACGACTTCTTTCCTCCTGCCACTTCCCACACAGAACCTGGTCGCGTTTCTATTTATGCTCATCTTTAATTTGCTGACTCAAACATTGATGGTCCAAAAATGTAAAACAGCACTAGGTATAAAAATGCTAAGTGGACACATTAACTGAATAGCACAACGAGTCCTCAGCTCTGCCTCCATCTCTCGTTTGTCACTGCCATTGACTTCCTTTCCTGAGACGTGGAAGAGAGTGCAGAGCTTAACAAATCCCAGCTTCTGGTCAACTAAAATAAGAATATTGTGACCTATCTGAGTGTCATGTTAGATCACGGCAAAGAGTTACAAGATACATTGTTGAGGGTGATCCACACATCCTAGTACACTGTGCATCCAAGGGGATGCAGAAATCCATTCAGCCATTTGCTTTTCACAGTAACAAACATCAAATGCCCTGTCTATAAAGATGAGCAAAACATTAAAACAGTTGTATTCTTCCTTGCAGACAGAGTCATTAAGGGAAAAATTTCTTTGCAAGACTCATCTGAAACAGTGTTGACATGAAACATTGCAGGAGCTACTGAGAAAAAATAAGCCATGATGCTGTCAGCACATAAACATCCCCCATCTTACAGCCCTCATGACTAGAACAAATAGCACCATCTTGCCAGCTCTCTCAGTGTCTTGCCACTACAGGCTGGATGAAGAGCATCAAGGGAAAGATTAGGCAATGCACAGATGAAGTGAGTGGGAAGAAGAAAGCACACTGAAGCATCACCTTGTTGCTTCGCTCCTTCAATTACCCGCTCAATAGCTGTGCAGTATCAGCTAGGGTTCCTGGCAGGAAAAACCTTGTCTGGAATAAATCCACAGAGAGATGCCACGGCTCCTGAAGATGCAGATGGGCCCTAGAGGCTCCAAGGAGAACATCCTTGTTCTCTATCCTCCCCAAAACTCAAGGCAAAGCCTATGAAGTCCTCATCTGAGTACTGAAATTTGCAATGTAACTGCTCATGCTAGTAAGATAAGGACAGCACAACTGAAAAAAGGCACAGTACACCAAACTATTTAACTCTTCTTCCTTCTTTTTGGAAGCTGTGCATCATCAGCAGAATGATGCATGAAAACCTACTTGAGACAAAAAGGCAAAGGAAAGACAACGCTAATAAAATTTTGTATAGACATCAGGGGGAAAAAAAAAAAAAAAGAGAAATCTATTATTTCAGAAATAGCTGCATAATGGAGCTTCAAAACAACATAATAAAAAGAGACGGGAGAAAGGCAGGCTAACTAGCACTTAAAATTCACATTACTTTTTCACCCAAAATCTGTCTGTCACCATTATGTGGCACCATAAAAATCAAGTCACCAAGCAAAGAACAAAAACAAAGTGTTGCTGGCTTCCAGCACATATAAATACATAAAACAAGAGTAGTAAAGTCTCTGCAAAAGCATTTAAACATTCTAAGTATATATAAAACCCCACATATTTTGTCTATAAAAGGATGCAATAGGATAGTAAACATTCACAGAACCCTTAGCACAAGCAAGCAGAAATCATTAATTTTAATAGCAAGTCTGCCACAAAGGTTTGAAATGCTTCTAAAAATAGTCCAAAATATTAAAGACAGTTAAGCTGTCGTGCGTTTTGTTTATCTGTTTGTCTTATATAACAAGCGGATTTATCTTGAAAGACAACTGAAGTCTCCTTCCCCTGTCCTCTTTTTGCATTTTAATGGTACTGCTCAATTATGCAGCATGCAATGCTAAAATCCTTATATACGGTTTAACCATTGTCTGCTGTCCTTGTGGCTTGAATAAACTGCCTAGTTAATTAATGACACTTCTTCAACGCTATAAAAAGCCTGTAGCCATTTTTCCCAGTAATTTGAGTAATTCATCCATCAATAAGTATTTCAGTTCTTCCTCAAAGACTGTATCTTACAATGCAATTCTGAGTGGCTCTGGTCATTTTAAATACATCTGTAAGGTCATTTGATAGTCCCTGCACCCAAAATGAATGGGGGAAAAGATGCATTTTTTGTGTTAAGACACAAAAATATAGATATTCCCTGGCGTTTTAAAGGCTCCTTTATGTGAACTTGTGAAGATGCTTAATAGGGACAAGAAGTATTCTAATAAAGACCAAAGCAATTGCTTACACTTTCAAATTTTACAAGCTGTAATTTTTTTCATTTTGTCCTTCCTTCCCTTCATTCATAATAATTAAGGTAAATATTTGCCTTCCCAGTTGCCTGTTTGTAGCTCCCTTTCATCATTCTGTCAACTCATTAGAAGGCTGTCTTCAAGATTTTTTTCCACACAGCTAGATGTCTGAGCATAATTAAACTTGATCAGTGTGACTACTGCAATAAAAAGGGCTGCCTGAGTCAGATGTGCGCTACGGCACCTGATGAAAACCAAAATGGTAGGGTGAATGGAAGCACACACTCCTCATTCTAGAGCAGCAAGAAAAAGAAGATGTAGGTGAGAAGATGACATCATGGCCCAAACAGATACAACATTTTCAACAATAAATTCCTTATTTTTAAGCCATGTTCTGGAAGCTAGGTAAGGCTACTATTCCTACTTTCAGCTCAGGAGTTGTTCAGACCGACTGTTTCCCTGAAAAGGTGGTAGCAACTGCGAATCATAGTCCACAGATGAAAAAGGGGGGATCCAAAAGCAGACTCTACTATAATGGATTTATTAGTTAAAATTCCTGCCAGGGACTAAAGCCATACCAAAACCAAGGAGCCCGAGAGGCAAGCTCATGAAATGCCTGGTGCCACCAGTAACCATTTGACAGCACTTCTTGTTAATTAGCTCCTACCTCCTGGTGAGAACTGTGCCGTAGCTCCCACCTCACAGCAGCCACTTGGCACAGCACGACGCTGATCCTGTCAGGGCCGTCTAAGACACAAAGTGCTGTATTAGCACAGAGATCCCACCCGACTACACCGTTGGACCCAGAAAGTAGCACGCATCCCCTCCTTCACATGAAGCTCCGTTCTGCATGCCGGGCTCCACCCTGAAGCGCTGCAGGCAGGGTGCTGCAGGCAGGGCGAAGGAGCTGAAGCCTGCCCCTGCCTCGTGCCTGTCAGGGAAAAAGATGCTGAAGCTTCTGTTTGTTGCCATGGGAGTAGGGACAGCGAGCGCCAGGATAGATGCTGCCTTCCTCCACAGCTACTGCAAACTACAAAAGATTTTTTAAAAAAACAACACACAGACCTCCCGCACCCTGCCTTTTGAGACAAATTGGTTTCATCTGCTACTGGTCTCACAGGTTTTCTTCCAGTGTCTCCTAAGAGCCTGCAGTACACGCTGTATCTGTTCCTAATGCTGTGCTGCTTTTCTCTTCCACCGAGAGCAGAATTTTGTACGATTAGACACAGAACAGGCTGAAACCTGGGACCTGTATCTACGCATTCTTAGTACTAATGCATGTTGTGTTGTGATAGGACCACATGCAATAGTTAATGTTGTACCCAGCAGGATGCCAACCAAATTAGCTAACTGATTGTATACCTATTTTCAAAGCAAACAGAAGGAAGTGTGCTGGCAAAGTTCACACGTACCTGTTGCCTGTCACGTCCTGGCCAAAGACAATCCTGGCCAGTCCCTGAATTTCCACAAATAAAAGCTTACAACAGGAAAGAGGAGGGGGGAAAAAATAGAAATGGGCTCTTACAGCTGTCAGAAAAGTCTAATAATTTACATTAGCTGAGATGCAGGCAACAAATATAGATTAATACCACCTCTCGGGATATCCAGGAATTAAAATACATTCATTCATTTTCACCAAGGCTTCCCTCAATTGGGGAGTGATTTCCTTCTGATTCCCTTCTCACACACAGAAAACAGCAGCAGAAACAACTCCAGAGAAGTCCAGAGAGTTACACTATATTGCTATAAACAAGAGGATAATCAGATCCTCTACAGGTCTCACCCAGTTCTCTGACACTGTGCCTTTCTCTCGTCGTGGACAGAGATAAGCCTCTTTAATAGGTAAAATCTGGGAGAAGGAGAGGGAGAGGACGGCCTGAGGGCAGCTGAAGTTGATAGAAAAATGTCACCAGGAGCTGAGCAAGCATACAGGAGGGGAGATGAAGCACTGGAAAGATATTTTATATGACTCCTGGGCTTAGGAAAAATCCTCAATTACTTATTGACATTGCTTCTGTAATTATAAATAAACCCTTTGGCTAGACAAAACTCAAGTTTTTCTCACTTGGGAAGTCATTCAATCCGCTTTGTATGTACACCCCCTCTTTGCAAACAAGCATGGTATGACACCACAGAACTGTCTCAAGACAGGGTACAGCATTCACTGATATTTCAAATTTACTTTTCATTTCAAATATACTTTTCATCCTTACATGATCCTAGGTGAACCTTCTCACCAGAAAAATACTGCAACAACCCTGAGGAAGCAGGCTCTACTACAGCCTCTTGTAGCCCTGAAAAAAACATTTCAAAACAAGGAATGGAAGGTCACACTCCTGAGTGATGCCATCCATCTGAGTTTAAGCTAAGTGTGGCACTCTGCTCAAGATACAGAGGACCCAGCCCTGTAAAGTCTTCCTGTTCTGTGTACTTGCTTCTTACCCTCAAGAGCCCATTGGTATAACGGGGCTCTGTGCCTCGGCCAGACGCGTGCTCTGGTTATAGCGTACAGGAGCAGGAAACACCTAAAGCCCTCCACAGGAACAGGACTACAGACACACAATGGAAGAGAGAAAATTAACTTCTAGTCCTCTACAATAAACATGCAGAATCACAATCAAAAGGCCTATGTATTGAATTAGCTGAAGAAGCCCATAGCTCAAAGTCCAGACTCAAGACCTGGGTGTGAACCACAGTAAAAATCTGCCAATGACCTTCAGAGAAGATCATCTGATGACATATGATGCTGAGAAAGAAAGCACTGCAGTCAAACAGATTGTATCAACTGTCCTATGACTTACAGTGTTTGCCCCCAACACACAAGGAGAGCTCAAGAAATCCTGAACAACACAAGAAGAATGATACCACTCTCTTCCTTAAAGAAAATGCAGAACAGTTGCATCTAGTATTAATAAAAACAGCCAATAACTTCCTCAGGGCGAAGTACACACCAAATCAGTTAAAAGATGCAACCATATGCTCAGTTTCAGCCATCTCTCCAGCTCTCATCCCATCTCTAGGCTCTCAAAAGACTTTGTGAAGCCTTAACTATGGAGTTTCAACCACAGGTGGCATCAACCGCTACCTCAGGTGCTTTACTTACAAGCCTGTGTCAAAGCACAGCAAGCACACAAACTCAGAGGCCACACATGCTCTATCAAACACGAAGATGGTTGGCAATACTGTAGCTCCAACGACTTCTTGCCCCCAACAGAAAGATGGTGGTAGGAAATTACCTTCCTCTTGCAGAGCTGCCACAGAGCCATGGTGAGGAGTGACAGAGGTGATAGCCTACTGGTGTTGAAGAGACAGATAGGAGAAAAGATGGAAAATGAGACTTGAAGAAAAGAGGAGGATACATGCAGCAGAGGGTCGAGGAAGAAAGTTAAGAGAACTGAAGAGTGAGGTGAACGGATGGACTACATTGAGCAAATTTTTATCAGGACAACAGAAAGCTGATACTGAACAATACATTCCCCTTGGAAATTAAACTTTCCAAGTTAATTGTATTAAAGGTCATGGGACCATGGAGTGTAATGTTTTCCAGGAATACTTTCACTAGCAATCTTCATGGTGCCAGAGGGGTGACAAGAGTAATAGTATGAAAATATCAATTTAAATGTTGACATTTATCTTTCACTCACTGTACTGACAAGTAGATTGCATTAGGCAATAGGGAAGATGCTGAAGCTACTCTAGACTAGAATAATACTCTGTTCTTACTTGCACAGATACAAATCAAGAGAGAAATTAGATAAGGAGATAACCTAGTAAGAGTATCCATTTCTGTATGTACTTATCTGTGCGTAATATATGCAATGTCCTTCCCCCCCCGGTTTGCTATTTTTAGTTTGAACTGAGCATAGTCTCTCGCATAGTACCTCAGTGAATCATATTTCCTTGTGCCTCCAGAGGCAAATACAACTAAATACATTTTAGAAGATCGCTTCTTTCCACCAACTCCGGAGAACAGTACAAAGATCCATCATCACTTAACACTCAAACCCCATAGTTAGGAGAACTGTGCAGAGCAACATCAAGCTCGTGGCTGGTTTTGGTCTTTATTTCAGTGAGTTTGTCAGCAGCAGGGTCTGTAACTCAATCAAGTGATTTTCACACAGCTGGAATTGGCCATTATGTTCAAATACGCTTATCTGGACACTGAACGTGTGTTTGTTTTCTGGAATAACCACTTACGGAGCATCCAGATTAGAAAGTACAAACATATTGGCTAAACTGAGTTACAGGCAGTCAGTCCCCCAAAATTAAACACTCAAATACAGCAGCAACAACTGAGTATCACACAAAAATGGGATAGCCTCCTGTTTAAAAGATAGGACTGAGAGATCTTAGTTTCCCCTCCTACTTCTGCTGCTTGTCTTTTCCTCTTGATCTCGAGTAAATTATTTAATGTCAAGATTTACATTTCCCAAGATTCAAAAAGAGGCAGTCTGATTCCCTGGCTTCAAGAGCAGTGTAACCGTAACGATAGCAAGCATGTGGAAGGAAAGACCGTTCCAGTAAGCTCAACAGTGAATGGCAAAGGGTCATTGTCAATTCTGCAGATGAAACCAGTGGGCTAGCTCAAGCCCTGCTATAAATGGTGATGTGACCAATATCATATGCTTCTTCAGAAAAATAGTAAAAAAAGAATTTTTTAACTGGCTTTTTCAAAGCTCAACAAGTTTTGGACTCAATGGTTGGAAAAATGGCTTTCTTTTAAATTATGTTGTTTGCATAAGGCTGAGAGGTCTCTCTGACACTCAGTTGGATCCATTTGCTCATGTGAAGGCAAACATAGTCATATCTGTCACTGGAACTGCTGTATACAGAAATGACCAGTCAGATGTTTACTAGTCCAGGCTGTATTTCTCCTCAAATGCATTTTCAACATAGCTGTATCAACAAATTAGGGGTACAATTACAGATTCCTGTCTCAAACAACTGACTTTGAATAAGACTGCGTGTGAATAGGGGTGAAAAGTGATGATAGGTAACTTGGTACATTATCATATTTGCCTAATGAGAATGACAGGATAAATTAAATTTTTGTTATCTTTGGGAGCACCAGTTTTGAGGGAAACTGTCCTTACAAAGTGACTATTTTACTTAACAACTTTTTAAGAGGTGTACTCTATAGCGTATTAATGCAACACAATTAATACCTCTAAAAGCCCCATTACCTGTTGGTCATCTGGAGTCCATATGCCACAGGTGATCTGACTCTCCAAGTTTATTTCTGAAGACCAGTGTCTTTGTCCGCTGACTGAACCAACCAGCACAAATCCATCTCTATAGGAGATAAGCGCTTGAGTCCCATCGTGGCTCCATGTAAAGTCGCTTACCTTAACGTATCAAAGACAAGAAAATAGATATATGGGCCATGTAGGAATTTTTTGTTGCTTTAATAAAAGGTAGTACTGCACAGAACTAGACAGGGCAACTATTAGCTCAGCTGTAGCTCTGATGTCACGGCTATTGGATAAAGCAACTGTCCTTATAAAGTGTCTTTGTGACAATTCTTGCATACTCATTTCAATAAAGAAATGTTTCATTTTTCTCCTGTGCTTTTCGAAAGGTATAAAGCACCACTCATTGTCCTCTTCATTTTGCCTCTCAGGACTTGATCACTCTCGACTGCAGAGAAAACATGCGTACCAACCTGTGCCCCCCGATCATTCACAAGCTCCACAGACCATCTGCCTTCGTATTGTATCCAAACAAATATTCCTCCATCTGCATCGCAGGTTGCTAATTTCTGGAATGGTTCGTTCCATCTCACCAGCACAACCTTAAAAGATTACAAACAAAAGCAGCATTACCAAAACCACGTGTTGTGCTAACAACTATTTAACAAGAACCAGTTAAACAATACTGCAAAATAAACATCATCGCATTTAAATCCTAAAGAAAATGTACAAAATAGTAATTTTCAGCACAGCATTAGGCGCCTCTCAAGAACAGCCAGAATCATTTTGTCATGGCTGTCAGGAAATGCACAATCTCTCACCGTCAGGCCTTGTGGAAGGCATCGCATGCTTTCAACAAAAACATACTGTATACTGGTATGTAAGATTTCATTATAGAAGCAGCAAACAGGAAGCCTCATACAGACCATCCAACACTCTTTCAAATTATTGCCCCCACCGTATCTCAGACCGTCAGACTCTACGTCAAGTCATCACCTCTTGCTAACTTCAAATGAAGTTGCATGCACCGGTATCAGACTGAATTTGAATACTCATATCAGTAGTGACACGAAAAAAACCCTGAGAGTCCCAAATTATTAAAAACCAGAAGTTTCATAGAAAAGTTGCTTTGCTACTGATTGCAGAACCAATACAAAGCAGCTTTAGGCTCTTCTCTCTGCATTAGAGCTATCTGGGCCTTTCTGGAGAATCTAATCAAGTCTAAACCTACCAAATTGCTCTAATTAATTTATCAATTTAACAAATACAGTATCTCTTGAGACCTCAGTATAGAACTGAAAAAAACATGTCATCGTAGTGCTTGAAGCAATTAGCAAGAAGAAATTAGCTGTAAAACCATTTACCTTCTGTTAGTGACTTTTTCTTAAAAACTTTTTTCCAAATTAGTTTTATTTCAAAAACATGCAGATATATATGGGACGCTTACGATCATACACAAGGAGATTCCCCCCAGTTACTTTACAGAGACACGGCGTATACAAACAAAGAAAACATATATTAAATAGTCAATCAGTAGGGTGTTATTTTAACTAAACAGGCATCCAGCTCTAATGATGCTTTTTCATAAATCTAAATAGATAATTTATCATTGAAAAGAGGCAGAAAGAAAAGATTTTCCCACAACATATTTTGCTGTTTACAGAGATGGACTGATGCGCCTAAAGATCCCAGTCCTAAGATGAGCTCTGAGTAGACAGACCCACCATGCTTCACAACAAAACCAGCAGTCGTTTTCAGAATTAGGATATAAATATGCATACCCAAAACCTAAACTTGACAGCTGAAAAAAGATGATCTTACACTTACTTAGCAAGTGCTACATTTATTCACAGAGCGTCAAGGGTCAGAACTTCAGAATGTGCACATCAGTGTAGCTCGCCAGCCTGAAGCATCAACCCTTGAATGATTAAACAGCTAAAAGAAAACTGTTTCTTTGTGCATATGTGATTATGGGGAGAAGCAAGTATGACAAACCACTTGTCTGTTGTTAAGCAGCTAAGAAGAATCCCACTGAGATTCTGCAGAAAAACACTTGCTTCTGCTTGATTATAACCTTGCAGCTGCACTCCAAGTCACAAGTCCTGTCTCCAGTCCTCTGGATTATACCATGCCACTAGAT
>VYZW01021726.1:14667-57422 GCA_013401315.1 Balaeniceps rex
TTTTGGAAGCGCAGTAAATAAAATCTTCCAACGTATTAATACAAGCAGCTGTACTTTGGTAGAATTTTCACTCTGTTCCTTCCATCGGAACAAGAATAGCACAGATCTGTCAAAATTTTGTTTTGTATTTGGTATAACTCCCATGCACAAACCCATCGTTTCATCCACCTGGAGCAAAACGCATCAACGACCCAACTGTACTTGCCAGTAATGCCTAACAGAACAGTATTATGAAAGAAGTGAAGAAAATCCCATATGTAACAGAAGGATAACACTGAAAAATCTTCATCCCAACCTTTAAGGTTGGGAGCCACTAAGGCTAACAATGACTATTAGCAGAGTGGAAGGTACTTATCACCACTGAAAATCAGATCTTTAATGCTTAGACAGTGCCCATGTTGGACACTTCATGGATCATACAGAATAAATTGCTAGAGAAAATTTAGGAACAAAAGATAAAACTAATAGTTCAAATAGCATGCTTTTTAACTAACACCATCAAAGGTGCTACTGTCTGTCTTAAACGTGCCCTGTTTTGTCTGGCAAAGATTTGAGACAAGTGTATGATTTGATAGATGAGTGTTGGTCTCTTCTCCCAAGCAGCAAGTGCTAGGACAAGAGGCAATGGCCTCAAGTTGCTCCAGGGGAGGTTTAGATTAGATATTAGGAAAAACTTCTTCATGGAAAGTGTTGTCAAGCACTGGAACAGGCTGCCCAGGGAAGTGGTTGAGTCACCATCCCTGGAGGTATTTAAAAGACAGGTAGACGAGGTACTTAGGGACATGGTTTAGTAGTGGACAGGTACGGTTGGACTCGATGATCTTAAAGGTCTTTTCCAACCAAATGATTCTGTGATTCTGTGATTAGACATACCGGCTGACTTAATGATACAAGTTATGGGCAAAGTGACAACAGTTACCTTGATGTGGTTTGTCTCATCTATTTTAAATAAGAATCTTGTTAAAACTTGAAGATACCTTTTGATTCAAATTCTGTACAAACTGTCTTTTCTTTGGATTTGATAAAACATCCAAGGGTACATTTGAATGTAAACAAGATTAACCAGAGCATCCCTCCCTCCGTCCCAACTAGATACAAATTAGTAACTTCCAAAATAAACTTACTGCTTTATAGTCACAAATGAAACTGAGACAATGATTTTATATGCCTTCTGATAACATGCTTGTAAGGAAGCAAATTTGTAATTTGAAAATTCAACTACTTTAAACACAGAGTAAATGTTATCATTTTATGAGGTCATTTTAAAGATGCTTCCATCATTTACATTTAACATCCGACTACAGGTGCTGAGTCCACAGCTGCTTTGAATATTTCCAATTTAATTTTGTTTCATTTTTCATAACATACTGAAACAGAGATAAAGAAAGGAAGTAGTATTGCCCTAAGAATTAAAATGACTTTTGGCTTTTATGTTGGCTAAAATGTAAAGCATATAAAAACATGCCCCATTGATAGCACACTTAAATAACGCATAAGCTTGAATTACCCCTCTGCAAAGAGGAATTTTATTGCTAACCCATAAACGCAAAGATATTATTACTTTCACTAACAGCTTCAACTCACAAGGGACCCATTTTTACTTCTGCCTTTATGGTTCTCTGCTTCCTACTTAGCACCTTCACGTAGGTACGGAAGACTAAGCTGTTTTATCTTGTACTGAAAGAGCAAAAATGCTGGTGTGCCAAAGAAAGTTGTCTGTGGACCATTTGTGGTCCACACAGCCTTTGCATATTGCCTAATTATTTTGGTTGGTTTGTTGGTTGTTTGTGGTTTTTTTAAAATACTATAAAAATCGCAAGTTGTGTTTGTTCTACTCTAGAAAAAATTTGTATCACAGACATTAATCAGGTTCTGAACCACTATCTCGTACAGGAAATGATCTCCCATGAATGAAACTTTAAGGAACTCCTGGCCTAATATATTAAGTACAATGTAAAGAGCAATGTATCGCCCCCAAACAGGGTGGCTTCCATGAAGTTCAATGAGCTTTTGAATCAGGGTCTTATGTTTTCTTTGAGCTCCTTTTGGTACAATGTATAATAGTGAAAAATTTGTTTCAAAAGTGGAACATTCAGCATCTTCAAGAGCTCTGTTTTAATTGTCAACTCAATTTTCAGGAATAAATTTAATTAATCCTAAAGGTGCTAGAAACTCTCCCCAAGAACTGACTGCATACTATAATGCTGCAAACACAGCAGAATCAGCAAAAATAAAACCTTTAAAAATTATTTTCATCACAAACTAAGGATATGTGAGGATTTGTTATCCTCAACGTTAAAAAAACTTGTTTATGTATAAAATTAAAAGGGAAAATATTGTTAAGTTACACTTGGGAGATGAACCCATGCATTCACTTCCAGTACTATGGACTGATCAAGAATGAAATAATTGCTAACATTTCTCAATTAAAAATGTTGTGCAAACATAAATTATAGTTTATGAACCTCAGTTACTTCCCTGTACTTCTCATCTTCACAGATGCTCCACTTGGAAAAGGCCTTGTCTTGTGGCAAAGGAAACATCTGTATTACTCTAACTGAGAAAACAACAGACAATAATTTTTTTTTCCAAGATCACTTAATTATGCTTTAAAATTTCCATTTTCATTCACTCTAATGCTTTTTGGTCCATTACTGCAAATAGCAAAACAAAGTTCAATCAGTCCCTGATCTGGAAGATCATCAAGTTTCTTAGAAAGACACTGCCACAGAAAGCAGCTAGCAATGTTATTATTTATTAAAATCTTATTATTATTTATTGATCTTATTATTTATTAAAATCTTAGACAAGAAATTTTGAGTAACTGCAATTTTTGGAGTAGCAAATATGTGATTTATAGCAAATGTGACTTCTTCCCAACAGAAGCCAGGTTTGGTGATTTAAATTCATTAGGTGCTATTATTACTTTTATTAATTTTTTCACATTTTCAAACACAATACAAGACCGCTAAAATCCAAAGCATTCTGAGAGCTTTTGTTATTCCTAATTTCATTACAGTTTTTGAAGGAGATGACTGAAAATATGATACCAATCAATCTTCCAAGAGCAGAAGTCCTTAATCTAGAATACCATACAACAGTCATTACTGAAATCTTACCTCTGTAGTCCCTAAAACATACAGTACCTAATTGCTACAGAGGCAAGGGGGAAACATCTAGAAAAAATAAACGGGTAAATAACTAGGGCAATTAGTTCCTAGAGTTCCTTACCAAATTTAGATAAGATTTTATTACTGACAGGAAACTACACTACACTGTAGTGAGTCACACTGAGTCATTTTTTTTTCTTTGCGATCCTCCATCCATTTTCCTGGGGAGCAGGCATATGCTCTAAAGACAGAGGTCTTCTCCAGCATTCATCTTCACATATGCTATGGAGATCTGCTTGCAGATGGACTAGGGCAGCAACAGAGAGTAGAGAATACTTGATGGCAAATATTTGATTACAGCACAAGTTGCTACACGTGGAGAGCCATGTTTCTGTATCTGGCACGAGCGTTTCTGAAACTAGAAGTGAATTAGGCATCTTTGCAGGGTGCACGGGATTTAATGCCTTATAACTCCATTGAGCATATACAACACTAAACATTCTACACAGTTGCTGGCCTTTTTTTCCCCTAATCAATCGTCCTACATTTCTAATGCTATTGAAAGTGCTAATATGAATCCACCTTCCAAGCAGCAACGGCAAAAGACCTAACTGTTCCTAGGACAGAAATAGATAACTAATAAAGGAGATTAGGGTATTGCCTACAGTAGCAGAGTACAGGACTCAGTCTGTCTGAAGGCTTCTTCCAAACCTGTGCTTTTAGGAAAGTACTTAAGTTTTTAAAGAAACATGTAAGGCTTGAAACAAAGCATTGGAAAAGGGGACTAGAAAATCTACCTCGGATCACTGAGCATCACCTATTTGCTGTATCGAGCAATCCTATTATGCAATCCCCTAATAAGTAGATTGACCTTCACTCATGGTTACAAGTATAGAGAAATACATGCATACAGTGCACATAGCACATGCAACACACTGGTACACATTACGGTTTATTAATGGCAACAAAGATGAAGAGATGTGTAAGTGTATCTATCAAAGTACAGTGGGGAGCAGAAATGAAACATGAAAGTAAAGGGATCAGAGAAACCAACAGCACCCTTTACTTCCTGATACAGTCCAGTGTCTCCCTCTACATAATAGAGATAGATATAGATAGACATGTATAATGTCTATACCCATTACATACATATAACATGGGTGTGTTCGTGCACACACACCCGTTAAATCCTTGAGGAAACTGTGCCAACTTTGTACATATATTGACTTGAAGTTAGTTAACTAAAGCAGAGTTTTATAATGAAAATGTAATTTAAAAGTGACAACACGTTCCCAGAATAAGAAGTAGGGTTGCAGTTAACAAGCTGTTGCTTCTCACTATGCTTTACCTATAACCAATGCTTGGTTCTAAACAGTTCTGCGTGTGTTTAGTTCAATGAAATGTAAAGTTTAACTATTTTAAAAATATTAGTATTTTTAAAATAAAGGCTATTCAAGCTTCTCTCTCCTAATTTCTCATGCCGCAAATGGATTGTTTGCAGTTGTTCTTATTTTCATCTTCACTTATGGCTTTCATTTCTTGCCATGACAATAATGTCAGGATAATTCTCTCCATTCGAACTATTTCTATCACGCAGACAAAGAGCATCACGTAAGTATTTTTCCTACTAATAACACTAGACAAAAAATCAGCAGACATGGTAGACAGCTAGTTTGCCTCTCCTGGGGTGGCACACCCACCTTCCTATCCTACTTGTCTTATATTGCGTTCTTTAATGATACAGTCCCTGTCTCTCCCACACCCGCGGAGCTTTGACTTTTTGTTTCCAGAGACATTACACCCGGGTGGAAGTGCTTCGTTTGCATATGGAGCTGTCAGTCTCCAAGGTACGATACCCGTCAAGGAATTATTATCAAGAAGAAACTACTGCTATTAATAACAAACATTGTGCTGCAGCTAAAGAATGGCAAATTTATAATAGTAAGCGTCTACATTTCTTGAAAAAACTGCCAACTTGCAATAGGGCCTGTACGTTACATGGTGGGTAAAGGAACGGCGAATGAATTCTTGGAGACAGAAAACACCATCCAAATTCTCTGTGTTTTTTTAGTCTAAATAATAAGAAAATGAACTCTCTTCCTGGAAGGAATGGATGCCCCGCGGGAGAAGCTGTGGCCACTGGCGAGGTGCACTGACAGCATGGCAGCCACTCACAGCCCCCGCGGGGTTCAGCTGCTGCCACGGGCAGCACTTTCCACTGCCACTCATACATTCGAGGTCTGCCGCTTTATCCCAGGATCCTATTTTTTCCTTGAAGAACTGTATTACTCTGCCAGCAGCTGTCATCTTGTGCTTTCTGCTCTTTGAAAAGGAGCTTCAATTTATATATATATTATTTAAACAAATATAACAACATTCTTGTGAGAGATGACATAAAAGCTACTAACTACGAGGTTTTAAAAATACAAAAAAAATCCATGCAAAGACAAAATGTGAATAGCCTTTTTTTTTAACTGGAAATCTGATTTCAAGGTATAACATCAATAAGTTAAGCGTTGCATCTGTGTCAGCTGGGGACCTAACCTTGCGCTAACTGAAATCAGAGGTAAGGCTGGACCAGCAATAAGGTGCTGACCTTAACAGACCTGAAAGGTCCAGATCCAACTCTGTACCTTCTTCTGACCACAGACTTCTCTGTGGCCTTCACATGAAAACCTACTCCAAAGCGACTACACCCCTAACTCAAACACCTCAGGTAAGGATCTAAAGGTAAGTACAATGTAAATGTAAGTACAATACAATAGAAGCTCTGTGCCATTTTGTTCAATACGCTTCCTCTCATTTTTACCCCCTTCTCCTTGGTGCTTGTTTTCATAACGCTCAGAGCACGTACTGGGCTGACAAAGACTCAGGATCATCTGTGCAGCTGCAGAAAGAGAAAAGGCCAGGTAGGAGCAGTGCAGTTTACCAGCAATAACCCTCTGAGTAAGCACAGGGGAGGTAACCGTTCACCCAGCACTCACTCACTCTCCGTGTGAGTGGCTGGTACCCGCTGCAAGTAATAGTGTGGTTGCTCACCCACTGGGGAGAGTGTTGATGCTCCCCAGCAAGTTTTGCCTGTTTGCTTTGCAGATGAATGCCATACATGCCTATTTTTAAAAGGTATCTTGGGGTTGTCATCGAAGCCACCACATATACCTATTTTTGAAAGCTATCATACGGTTGGCATCCAATCCCCAATGGAGGGCAGTCTGACCTTTAAAAGCTCTAGGGGATGATTTTGGCAATTGCAAGAAAAATTTGTTTTGATAGCTAATTTGAGGAGGGAATGTACTTAGTGTGAGTAAGATGTCGTCTTAAAAATACCTAGATGTCAACATCTCACTGAATACATTTAGGAGCCTTGATAGTAAACTGGCAAGGCGAGGACTCAGAAAGGCTCTAAAGCTTTACAAATCTCCTTATGTTCCTTAAGTCATACACTTCATTTTAAAAAATACACCCCCAAAGTCTATTAATCCCAAGGATTTGCCACGTAACCATTTTATATGTTCCCAGAACACAGAACCTGCCGTCTGATCACCTAGCTTAGAGGAAACCATCCCCAATACCCCCTAGAGGTACCAAACAAGAAGTGTTATGCTCCTACGAATTAAGTGGCTCACAGGGCCAGTTCCAAAGGCATTACTCTTTTCACTTTGGAATCACCACATTTAATCATGGCTTCAAAGTTGTAGTGGACGTTTAAAAAAAAAAAAAAAAAAAAAAACAACAGAAATTAGCTGTATCCAAGGTATATCCAATAAATGTGTTTAGGCAGCTGAGGATCTTTGACAGGTCACTTGTCAGAACTGGAAGCCACACGCGAGAAACCGAAATGATAGGCAATATGAACCTAATGTGGATGACAAGATGTTGGTATCTGGCTACCAGTTTCATTTGAATACGTTTCTTAACTATTCCTTCATGGGCTATTAAAGAAAACAGTTGGGTATAATCTGAAGGAAAAGAATTAAGGCATGAAAAGAGTAAAGGCCTGAAGTCAATCACCCATATGCACAAGATATCTGCACACTATGTTCTTGGAAGGGAAACGGGTGGAGGTCTACTCATCTCCCACCTCAAAGACAACGGAGTGACAGTGATAAGGAGTATGGTCTGTGTTTGACTCCCTTCCCTTCACAAAGATGCTCAAGTCCCAAAAGTCCTTTCACAGAAAAGATAACTGTTTCCACAGAAAAATCTTTTTTAGAGTTATGCCATGCTCACTTCCAGTGAGGGAAACTCCTTTATAGCCTGTACGTTACTACCACTGTCTCCTATCAATGGTCTTCCTGTCCACCATTCCTTCAAGGTACTTCTGTTTAATTGCCTGTATATACTCCCTAGAAGTGCAGAGGCAAGCCCAAGTTCACTAAAAATAAATCAAAACTGAATGTTGATAAGGATGAGCAAAGCGTAAAATAACACTTTCATTGCCCTCCTTTATAAGAAGATTTCACTTTGTTCTAGTTTCCGTACAGATAAAAACACCATAATAAAGAAAGGAGAGATGGCTATTCTATCTAAAGATGAACAACCGTTTTGCCTTAAGATCAAAATACCCAGAGCAAAATAGTTCCCCCTCTCTCTAGCAAATCACTGATGAGCACCATTAGGAAAGATCCATTGCTGTTAAAAATAAGACACATGCAATAACTGTGCAGAGCTGGCAGTTCCTTGGGTTCGAGCATCTATGGTCAAATATTTTCCCACAAGAAAAAAAGCACCAGATTTAAAATTCTCTGGTATTTAGCCTACATTAAATTAAAAGTATATGAGCCTAATGCTCGTTTCACTAAGGTCTGAAAAAATTACATTACAGATGGTATAAATCAGGGCCATTTTACAACCTCCACATTTACATTCACTTTTGGGCTGTATATAAGAAGCTGAGTGTAAATGAACCTCAAGCTTTAAAAACAAGAATAACACTCACTGACATCCACCTATGCATCATCACCATATATGAATTCAGAGACCACGCACATCTTTGTTAGAAGGTCCAAGGAGAGGGGGGAAAAGACAACTGAAATACTTCACATATGACAGATTTAAAAATATTTCTGTCTTTTTTTCCCTGGCTAAAAATACAGAAAAATATTGGATGCAGAGACACAGACACCCTGTAGCAGAGTCTATGGCTTTTATTTTGTCTCTTCTTTTTAAAAATATGCAATCAAGGACAAAATACTGTTTGGAACCATGTATTATATCCAAAATGATAGGTCACCAAATAATTGCAAAAAACCCCCAGAGGAGACAGGATAAAAATAAACATTGTTGAAAACCATTCCTACTCAAAATGAGCTAGTTCTGCTCTGCTTTCCCAACAGCAGCTACTTAGGAATTCCTATAGTATCTTTCTACCTCGTAAATGCTATCTTGTTTGGGAATACCCCCAGGCTAATAAATTGCTGGAAAAAGTCAGTGAAGTGACTATGACAGAGGCACTCTCCCTTACACTAGATCTTCCTAGTTTGGTCGTTAAAAATTCCTGACGAAGTGTTCATATAATAGCGAAATATAATTTTATAGCTTTACATGTATATATGGTGGCATGCGGACATTATTCAAGGGAAAAAAAACACTTGCACTACTAGGAAACTTTAAAGGAAACTCATCAAAATGTAATACAATTTTTTTTTACTGAACTGTGCTAGTTAACACACAGCAAGGAGGTAACACAAGTTCTTCACCTTCTGGAGTCTATTCTGAGAAGTGTTAGAAAAATAATGGTGTCTCATGACCACATACTGAGAATCTGCCCGTACCAAATATACTAAGTCTGTCTATATCAAATATACTAAGGTAACAGCTAATTTTTTGCTCATCAGATACTCAAACTCATACAGCATGGCAACTAAGTAACATTATTCCAGGTTTCTGAACATCATCATTAGCACTCATGGTAGAGATTTTATAATCAGAAGCCGGCCAATGAGTCTCCTGATGATTTTACAGGGTAGACTATACCTTAGCTTGCACCTGCTTAGCTGAAATCACTGTAACAGTCCTCCAAACAAGTCTTATATGGGACTTGACTGCAGCATAAGCTTTGTGCAAGCCCTCTCCACAGAGATGAACTTCACCCTTTAAGAACTGCAGTAAAAACTTGATTTTCATCAGCAATGTAAACAGAAAAGACCTTAAAATTCAGAGGCCAGTGTCAAAAGGTGTTGTCCAAGCGCGATTATTTCTTTGACAGCTACAATACTTCAACTGTAATTATTTTTTTCAAACACAAGGAAGTAAAAAGAATCCAAACTTCAGTAAGAGCACAGATCAGCACTTCAAATCTATTAACATTTCCCAGGTGACAACAGCTGTGCACTAATCCAATTAAGGTGAGTTATAAGGTGGACTGGAGACAAATGGTATAGCTGGGCATTTCACTGCTGAAGTGGGACTCCTTTACTATCCCAAATTCCCAAAGAAATACTCAGCTATCATTATCCTGATCATCAAGTCCAACCATAAGACCTCTGTGTGAGTTATCCGCAATTGTAGAACATTTCTGGCCATCTGAGGAGTATCGGTGACTGTAAATTAGTCACAGAAACTGAGAAAAGAAAGCATTTTCATCATCTTTATTGGACTGTCTTTGCATGACCCACAGAGACCATGCACCCGTAATCCTTCTGTGAGAACGAAGAAATTCCACCGCACTACTTTGTAAAGGTAGGACACCTGCTTTAACTTCCGCCACAAGGCCACAACCTGAACCCCTCGCCTGCCGGCTGCGCCTGAGTGGGTTCGTTTATACGATGTTCAGTTAGTGGCATTTGGGGCAGCTATTGAGGTGACTATATAATTGCTGAGATGGACAGAGAAAACAAAATGGAAAATGAAATAGTGTCGACTTCCAAGGCTAACGATGCCAGGGAGGGAGCGGGCAGTAAAACAGGGAATGCAGAAAAGGCAGCACAGCCACTCAGCACCTGCACCTCTCAGGACAGAAAGGTACAAAAAGGAGAATCTAAATTAACAATACAAATAACTAAAAATCACAATATTTACATGCAAAACATTCAGTTACAACAGGTATCTACCAAGAATTACTTTGTTAATACATATTACCCCCATGAAGGCTCTGATTCAGGCCTGACACACACTGGCCCACCTGATTTGCAACTGACGCGATACAAACTTCTGCCAATTTGAACACAAGCTAAGGAAATGCCATACTCTAGGAAATGCCAAATAGCAAATTTTGAAAATGCCACCCTTGCTTTGGCTGGCCTGCAATTCCACACAGACTGTATTCAGAGCCAACCCCTGTAAGCAGTTTTATCTTCATTTCTTATGAAATAAAAACTGTACCATGATGCAGTTGGGCAAGTGGCCAATAATTTTATTTGTTTGACTTCCCAGAGAACACAAGGGAGCTATCAATAAGGGGTTCAGTGAGTTACTTGGATAGAATGATCGCAACAGGCAAAGTGGACAACCCTGGAAAGCACAAATCACCGCTATTCCTTTTTATTGCTGTAGCATAAAGAAGCCTCAACCAGACGAGACCCTCATGTTGCGGGAACTGCAGAGTTTATGAACAAGGACAGTCCTTGAAGTTTTTAGCCTTGAAGACAAAGCAAAAAGCAGGCTAGGGAAGCACTGCAGGAAAGGCTAGCTCTACAGAACTGTAAAATGACTGTATTCGCTCAACGCACTCAGGAGGGCTGAACTATAGGATAGGAATGCGATCCCTGGGCATCCTAATGGGATGTAAGGGTCACCATGAGACTACCAGATCGTTGGCCATAAGGGTGACAGGAAACACACATCTGTCTAGGACAATACCTGACCTCATCTAATGCAAATATTAACAAAGATATTGATTACCTGTGATGCAGAAAGCAGTTTTCAAGGAACCAAGCTAAAACTGACTTGCTTCTCAGAGACCCAAGAGCAACAGTATTCAACTTTTAACAACCCAGCCAGTGTATGAACCACAGCCTAGAGATGAAAGTTGTCTGATCTGTGTCCAAGAGCCCGAGCCAGCCAGCTTATAAGCACTGCATCACTGGAAAGCAATTTTTATAGTTTAGATAGTTTATCCTTCAGTTCACTCAAAAAAGAGAGGGGGAAAAGCAATAAGAAGTACACACTTTTCCATTCTTTTTTTCCGCAGTAAAATCCTTAAGAAAGTTTCACCAGACAAAATAAACAGATGTTTTCTATCCCAGGTCACTTGCTTGTCGACGAGCATCTGGAATATGACCGACAAAACCCTAGTGAAGGAATGAACTGTATTTAGGCAAGCCCGCCTGTCTGTGCACTGCCTCTACGTTATCCAGATACGATTTCCCTCTTTCCTGTCATATGAAAGTCTCAATACAACCGGCTCTCCTTTCAGGTTTTCAATAGAATGAGAACTAATCTGGCTAGGCACAGCAAAGAAGCAGAGGCAGGTGGCTGCCAAATTTTTCCAAAAGCGAAAAATCGCCTAAATTAAAAAGGAAACTTCTCTACCATTTTATTTCAAAGCAAAGGTATTAGTATTTAAACAATGGTTTTGACTTGACAATTTCTACATCTCTGTCAAACACCCTTAAAGAGTTAGCGAGTTACCAATTTGAAAACAACTGTTTCAAACAGTAAGCTTCCATGTGACCAGGTGCTACCCTGCCTAAGAGCCTGTCCATGGTCTGTGCTACCAAGCCTTCTATACCGAGCCATTGCAGCTCTCCTCCCACCACAAAGCCTTCTTCCTACTCTTCAGGGTGGCACACTCTCCATGTTTAAGCCTTCTATCTCTATGTATTAGATATTTCCAGAGAAGGACTCTAGACTGCATACACAAGTAGCAGTGTAAATTCATTCTCCCTGCCCTCAATTCTGCATTTTCCTTACAAACACTGTTGTTTTTTGGGGTTTTTTTACCATTTATTCACTTACATCATTTCTGATGCCTTTGTTTGAGGGGTAAAAAAGCCCCACACCTTTATATTAACCAGAAGAATTAGGCAACAAGACAAGATTCTGCAAGAAATTGTGGAACAAACATCACTAAAGTATTTAAAACTGTAAATATACAACATGGATTTAATAGGTATTGTTAAATAAGCACTGCCATAATGCAAGAGGTTGCCCACAAGTGCCACAGGCCGTTGCTTTCTGACTGCCATGGTTCTATGAAGTTCAATTTCAAAAGCTTCTGCTTTTGACACTGCCACTGGGCATCCCCTTATCAAGCAGCAATGGCATTACTTCAGACAGGGCTGAACAAAATACTCGTCTTCGTATTATGTACAATTTTGGTTTCTTTTCTTTATGACACTTTACAGATTTTAAAGTAATGGTTTTTTAACATTCTTAAAAAGAGTTCAAAAAGCAAGAAAAGTAATTGAAGTTTTGAGATATTAAAGGCAAATAATAAAACAAAAAAATGCCTACTGGCAAAGTGGGGTCATGCAAAGAGTCAGCAAGTACTGGAATGACATAAAAAACCAAGGAAGGTAAGACATTAAATGTCACTGTAAGTAATAGGATGATATTCAGGAAACTGTATTTTAGGTTAAATATCAAGTAAAGCTTCCAGCAGTCTTATAAAAGAAAAGGTGGAATGAAGCCAACCTTTGGAAACACTTCATGCAAATTTTCACATAGCATTAGGAGGTATATTGCAGGGACTGACTGACTTCTTTTGTGTTAACTGACTACATGTGGTTATTACAGTTCAGTGGTTCTGTTATTAAAACATTATTTCCTTATTCATTAACTGAGATTTAAGAAAAAGAATTGTTTTATTAATAAATACAACAATAAATAATTTTAATTTTCTCATTTTTTTATAGAACAGTATCACTTTAAAGCTCACTTCAGTGCTGAAGTGTTGCACATATATGGAATAAAGACATATGATTTCAGTATGATAAGTATATGATAAAAAGAAAGACGTAGTCCTATTCTATGCATGCGGGCAAAGGGGAATGATCTGTGTCTTTATATAGCTATGATTAAATCACAATTTTTATGTCTGTCTATAGGCTGGGGGTATAGGTGATGGCTGCCTAGATGGTCTAACAGCTGTTTTCACGTCTGCATGCAAATCTGCAAGCCATCAGTCATTCCAGTAAGTTTTGCTCTGTGTGTGCTCTTGTTACACTTTGAAATGTTAGTCTGCTAGCATTTTCGAAGTACAACGTCTTCCTAAAGAACAACAGACGGAGTGAAACAGTCCTGGAGTCATTCACTTTTTCAGAAACCTTTAGCAGCAAAGCGGTGACACCACTAGCATGATGATCAAACAGCTCCATTTGGAAATTGTTTGTTCATATTACTAAGCAGCTAGTGGTCAAGGGCGGGGGGGCAGAGGGCTAACTGTGTGAGGTGGTTCTGAGTGGATCATATCATAACAGAGAAATCAGAGTGTCTCCTTCCCTCCAAAAAAAGGGAGACGGAGGGTTAGGGTGACAGTTCAAAAGCATGGAGTCAGAAATGGGGCCCAAAATCCAACAAAGAGTGATTTTCACCAAGCAAAGTCCTCTATGCAGTACCAAAGAGTACTCTGTGGAGGACTCAAGGATACTACAGGGACCATGAAGTACCACCATGTTTAGATGCAGGAGTGAAGGAGCCCCGGTAAGCTGATTTGTGACCAAGCACAGGGCAGGAGATGAAGCTGAGCTGAGAAGGCTCCAGCTAAGCATCCCCGAACAGTGGAGCACAGGGATCCCACAGCTGCAGCTCTCAGCCGCCAGCTTCCTCCACCATCCCCTGTCTCAGAGTCTCAGCTGGAAGGTGGACACGTGGCTCGTGGCAATCGCTGCCTCCTCCTGCCCTGCAGTCCATCTGTACAGCCCACCAGCCAGAAGTTTCTCAGTGAAACTCCATGTCGGTGCCAACCACATCCTTGCAGTTATATCCCACTTTGCTACCGTTACTATATGGTAATGCCTTCAAAGTATGTTTCTGTAGAAAATACCAACAAAAACGTTGTACCCTATTATGCCCGTGCTATCCGTGATGCCGACGCCTGCCCACTGCTTTGTATGAGCCATGGCAGGGGCAGCCTGCCCGGCCTGCAACCACACTCCCAATCCTCCTGACGCTGTGTCCGCCACCAAATCTCAATCTCAGTCTCTGAAGAATGATTTTGCTCTCGACATGCCGTTTGCCAAAGCTGACACCTCTGTCAAGGGGAATGAGCACAAGTCAGGGAGTCCTGGGCAGTGTCTCTCAGCAGAGAGCAAGGGAGTGCAGAAGAGGCAGCTACTGAGCAACCCCCGGTGCCCAGCCTGACTACCAGTCTCACATGATCTTGAAATATTAGATTTATCAGTACTAAAAATAAAACCATGTGATGCAGAGTCATGCACTGGAGAGTCTGTTGTTATGCACTGAAACCACAATAGCTGAGATACTATAACTATGAGCCAGTCACCTAGAGTTAATAGTGTTATTTGCATTTATGATCCAGCTAGTTAACACTATTTTAACAGAAATCATGCTAGACTTTTTATTTTTTCTAAAATTCTGTTATTATTACTGCATAGGCATATGCACTATTTATTACCCATTGATTTCCTAAAACTCTCAAGTAGGGTGGGTTTTTTCCATGCCATTTTACTGATTCCAGTCAGCAGGTTTGTGTTATGCTTGCCATTTGAAGGCCAAATATCAACATTTTCCATTAACATTTTGGAATGACTTTACCTTCTGGCAATTAAGCAGAAATTAGTTTCTTTTTTTGTATATATAGCTTTCCTTTCTCAAGACGATTTGATTTCAAAAGTCCTTTCAAATATCTATCTCATACCTTTAAGATCTGCAGACATCATCATTAATTATTGTTTGGGGTTTTTTGAATTATCCTAAAATATCATGTCACCTAAAAAGAGGCACAACTCAGAGAATAACTGTACATGAGCACTGAAACGAACATGCTTGTAAAACTGCAAGTACAATTCCTGCAGAGGTTACTATCAGGTAAAATGGCAGAACTACATGAACTGACAGTCTGATGTCTGAC
Organism: Balaeniceps rex; assembly: GCA_013401315.1. Lineage (NCBI taxonomy): Eukaryota > Metazoa > Chordata > Aves > Pelecaniformes > Balaenicipitidae > Balaeniceps > Balaeniceps rex. The sequence continues at coordinate 29,752 of VYZW01021726.1, forward strand.
AAATGTCAGAGTTCAAATTCATTTAGAGACAAATATAATTTAATACAACCAAAACCTTAACAAAAATGATGACCTGCTCATCACCATGTACTCGCATACATACCACATAGATATCATGTACTCACATGCATATCCATGAAAACCACGCCTACTGGAACTGCAGCAAGGAGATGTGCTTTTGCAGGCAAACAAAAAAAAATTCCTTAGTTTAGGTTTGTCTATTTACTTTAACAGTTTAACTGAAGACATCAGGTAAAGACAACGGTTGCTTACGTCATGCCTTCCAGTCACTGTAAGTGAAATGAACTCCAGAACACAAGTGCAGAAAGCGCTCTTGCTTTGAGGGCATTTTTAAGAGATGAAGATCTTTTACTCATACACATAATGCACATATGACCAAAAAAAGGCAACTCAACACGTTCTACCCGAATTTACAATCACATCCGTTCCTAACCTTATTACATTTCTGGAATCCCATACCTGCACACTTCTGTTTAGCCACAGACCTTCGTGACTTAAAGAGATGCTGGGAACCACCTTTACTGTCCCCCGGGCTATTCTGTTCAGCCAGTGCCTGAAAACAGACAGTACCGCTCTGAATTCAGGCATCACCCACACAGAATGCTCTTTAGGATGTTACTGAGAATTAGAACTAATTTCACTCCTTTTATACAATTATTATATGAATTACACCACTAAAGTCTTACCTAACACTTTATGTTAGGAAGGAAGAACAACCAGCAAAAGAACAGAAAGATATCCCTAGCAGATAGAGATTGTCTTAAAATCTCAAGTGTGAGGCTTAATATCCCCTTCAAAATTTGTCAGCATGGATTACGGCAGCTGTAAATATTTCTGATATCCATTAAAATAACCTTTTTAAAACCTTGTTAAATTCTTCAGCCTAACAACTTACTGCCGTAGTGACTTTCATAACTTAATCACAGATCTGAACAAGAATTTCCTTTTATCAGTTTTGGAATTTGCATCCTTCTGATGTCTTTAAATATCCACTTACTATAGTCCTTTAAGACAAGGAATACAGAAACTACCCCAATCTACCTTCTCTATTACCATTTACTGGTTTATACAGTTTTAGCACATCTCTTTTCTGACTCATCTGCTTTCTAAGACAAACAATCACAGTTTTCTTCAGCCACTCTCCACAACCGAGATTTCCCCGATCCTTTTTCAGCTTCATCTCGTGTTCCCAGAACTCCCACTAACTCTCGAATGCTATTTTGAGCTGAGACGAGGGCGTTCATGATATATTGGCTTTTACTCTTGGTAACATTCTCCATGCTATTCTTTATTACTTTTCCTATTCTTAATGGTACGTTTTCAAAATTACTGGGATTTTTTCTTTTACTACTGTGTTTTTCAAGTCAGCTGCATACCGAGAGTGAGCTTGCTATTCTCAGGTCCAGGTCTTTCCTAAATGGAGGTCTCCATGGAGGGATGTAGGACAGACAGCCTCACAGCCCTCCATACTCAGGGATCAGACACCATTTAGACACTTCCCAATTCCACCTTTCGGCAGGGCTAGCAGGGCAGGCACACCCCACACCAGTGCTGCTTCATGCCTGTAAGAACGGAGCAGTCCCCACCAGTTTAAAGTGGGGATTCATTGACGTACTGCTGTTAGAAGGTCTAACCAGTTAACATCCTTTTGCTTCTGTCTCCAATACAGGTTTTGAGTCATGCCAGCAAATTTACTCTCATCTTAGTAGTACCATGTTTCTTAATAACTATCTGCGAAGGACAATGAAACTTTCAAAAAGCTTTCATCAGTTAAATGAAATGATTTTCCATCTGCCAAAACACCTTCCTCCCCTTCAGTTTGGCACGACACCATTTTCTTTTGTGCAATCTTGATGCCTGCAATCTATGAATCGTGACCTCTCAGTAACTATTATTTCAGCTAATTTACCAGCTACCAGTATAAGCTTACTGGACTGTAATTCTCCAGATGCTTCGTAGAGCCTTCTAACACATTTAGTTCCACATTCTTATTATGTTATTTCTAATAAGACTGTACATATTTTGTCTAACACCTCAGCCACCTCATACTTGTGCTCACTCAACAAATCTGGATGCGTATCTGCAGTGACGACTGGTACTAATAAGTAATTTAATATCTTTGCAATATTCTACTTTCCTGAATTGCTCCCTTTGCGTGTGGCAATCCACCCAGCAGGTCCACCAGTTGTCTCACCAACTTCCACCTTCTGATTCACCGAAGCACTGTCTGTTATTTGTTCCTATTCCTTCAGCTATGTGCTCCACTGCCAGCATTTCATCTTTTGGGGGCCATTTTTACCTGTTGTAGGATGACCTTATGGGCTTAATTTCCTTTAAGAGTCCTACAGCCAAGCACCTTATAAAGATGGCGGTTTTCTTCTCTCCAGGCAAGGTGCACACGAAAGACCGTCCAGTTACTGGATCCCAGCTGCAGGATCCCAGGGCAGAGGCACTGCCCAGGATCTGCTGTGGATGGGGGAACTGCCAAGCCTCTCCCTTCCCTGCTGCTCTGCAGGACTACAGGGAAAAAAAGCTCTTGGTGCATGGGCTTGTGTAAGGGATCACTTTTACTGTAATTTTCTCCCTGTTTGTTAGATCTCAAAGCACACCAGAAGGTGACAAAGTAATCTCATTTATAGTTTAATGCAAAAAAAAATTTCTGGTATTTTTCTGTGGTCATCAAGAGTAGAATCACAAATATTAAGAGCTCAAAAGACAAAAAGCCAAAAAACTTTAATATTTTTAAGTTAAATTCATAGATTTTGGGTCTAAGACATGATTTTAGAATGAGCGTGTAAAGAAACACTATAGACCTTAACTAAGAAACGCAAGACAATTAATGAGATATCCCCTACGGACCCTTGGTCTCTTATCTTTTCCTAGAAGATAAGGAGAGCTCCACAATAGATTCAGGCTGAATCGCTGTCTCTTACTCTTATCATGTTTATATAGTGTCTATATGTATGACACTCCAAACATGAAATGTGTTCCCTCGTGGCCTCTAGCAGCCACAGATGAAGAACAAGTAGAGTATGTTAGAAGTACATGTACAAAAAAAAAAAAAGGCCCATGTTGTTTGATCCTTTCATTATCGATAAGCATAATATGCCTTTACATTCTGGGTTACCTAGGCTGAACAAGTATTTATTAGGCTACTCTGTAACCAGGCTCAAAATAAATTTGACTTGCTTTAACAATACAGGGCATTGCCTTCCCTTAAAAGTAACGTGACTTGACAGTTGCACTATGCAATACTCAGGTTTTCTAAACAAGGCTGTGACTCTTAAGTAATTCTTACCACAGCACTAAACAGAATGACCGTCGACCATGGTTCAGCTGTAAGTGACATGAGGCATGCATGAAACAGTATGAATTGATGCATGCTTTCAACAAAAAGTTACGACTGTTGAGTAGTGCCCATGGAGTGTTTGGGACCTACACAAACGGTCCCAGGTTGGCTGAGTCAGATCTGCCAAGCGCTGTGCTTTGTAGGAGACTCAGGAAGAGCTGCTGTATAAATTTTCTTCAGAGGGCAAAGCTCCCATCTCAGCTACTTGTTCCCACGCCTGGTTCCCATCTTACTGTTCCTTCTTTTGCGCCAATGCACTTGTGTGAGTGGCCACACTGTAAATCAGATCACAGAAATAATCTCTAGCAATAAGCAAGTGTTGCTGAACTATGGTGCAGGAAAATAAATTTCTTGAATAAGTTCTGATACCGAAAGGCTGTCCATGAAACTGCATTCATGCCGCTTTGGTACCCCTGCAGTGACAGAAGCACACACGGCAGCACAGTGGAGCATGTTCATCTGATGGCAACGGCCTCGCATGCCCAACACAGCTCAACTCCTACATGAGTTTCGTCTGACTTGCTAAACTCCAGAGCTGCAGAAAGGCTACAGTCCTGCAGAGCTCCAAAACCTGGGGGCCTTCTGGGGGAGCTTTCGGCATGCCTCGCCCCCAGCCAAGAGGAAAGCTGTTGCCAGTGTACGACCCACCACGTGGAGCACCCAGCACTGGGGAACACAAAACCTGGGACATCTGCCAGTTTGTTTTTACAGCCCAGTAGCCTTGACAACATCTAAACACAGAGATCATCTCTGGCCATTATAGCCTGTTCAAAGCAGCACGTTTATGAGTTAAAAGAGGATGATCTGCTCTTCTCATCATGAGGCTGACACATGCCTCAAGACTCTGTGCTTTGCTTCCTACCTAAAATTTGAGAAAATATTCAGATCATGAGTGAGACTGGTGAATTTTGGGGGATTTTAGCACTTCTATTTCAGGTGCAAAATTGTTGGCACCTTGCCCCAAACTGGCATCAGTCAAAAACAGAATTCATGATTGAAAGGTTTATTTTTCTTTCTTCCACAGTACTCCTTCCATCTCCCACAAATACTCACTATAAATAATGTGCAACTCTCATGTGAAGTGAATTAAAAAAGGTTGAAAGCCAGAAATATATACTCCACAAGCGGGTCCCAAAAACCCTTTTTTTTCGGGCAGCTAAGTGTTCCAGGCTAACTTACCCACCCACTCAGCATGTACCCAAATCTAGTGGATATGATAATTCCTCCACAGTAAAGAGATTTTCTTCCAAATTGGTTTTCTGTGAGCTAAATCCACGCTGCTCTAAGAATCAAGCTGTGCATAGTCTCACCATTCAACAAGGCTCTCATTTGAGACTCATCCCTGGTTATACAGCCCAAGCATTTGAAGTCTACATAATACTTTTGACCATTTCTGGCGAATCTCAGAGTCCAGAACCTGACTCTCTGGATGTGGGACATAAGTAATTCTCATTTTTTCACAGGGAGTTATCACTACCCAGCAAAATGAGAACAGAGCTCCAGAAATAAGGGTAAAATTGACAAAAAATATTTTTTTAGTCTTAAAGAGATGCTATTTAATGTATAATCACTAAGCTAAGGGTACAGCAATGCTATTCCTAAGAAGAGAAAGGAAGATTAAAAGGCTTCCATAGATCACAGACTAAGATTACTTCATTAACCTCCTTGATTTTTTTCCTCCTCTTGCTAAAACAAATCCACAGCCATTAAATCATCTTTTCTAATTACATTCTCTATTCCTGAAGCATACACTATGCTTTGGTGTCCACTTTATATCACCACTGCGTAATATTATGCACAATTTACAGCACTGTATTTTGTTCACTAGTCAAGGTATCTCATGGCTGATAACGGCAGAGTTACGGGCAATGCAGCGCTCCGGCGACAGTGCACTGGAGTGTCACTGGAAGTATTTATTCTAGGACAGAAATTCTCATCTTGGGAGTTGTGAATAGCATTCAGGAATTACAACTGCCCTCTCTTTTCTCAAAATAGATGAGAAGAGATGATCCAAAGAAAATGTTTTTGTAATGAGAGGTCAGTGCACAAAGACGACCGTTCTACAGTACCGGACTGAACTATTTGGAGTGGCTTAGGGACTATTTTCAACCTGCAATGCATCAAGGCAAGTATTATGACAATAGATAAATATGACAAAAGCAAGCACATCAACTCGCCAGGGAAATTTTAAAGATTCCTAAGCATAACTGCAGGCACATCATAAGAAATGTGGTCAGCCACAGGGCCAGGCTTGTAAGGAAGAACTGCATCATACGGCACATAGACAACAGCTCTCTCAAAGTAATGCAACACTACATGGAAATGCAACATAAAATGTGATTTACTTAATAAGTTTCCAATATAATGTTTTGTGGAACTCTCCTTTCCCTGAAAAAAATTCAGCATCTGTACCTTTTCACCCAGTTTTGAGACAAAAGAATGTGAAAATACTTTTATCCAACTCTTGCTTTGTGTTACCTTACAAGGACAGGTTACAGAAGAGGAGCTAGGACAGAAACAACCAAAGAAAGAGGTTGAAAGGAATACTGCAGTTGAGAGAGATATCAGCCTCTAAAGTTCCCAAGCATCTGGCTCTTCAAAATCAGCTGAATTGGACTTGTTCCCGAAAAGAACATCTCACCGCTTCAATCTGCTCTCGTATCAACTTCCCAGCAGAGTTTGGAGGTTTGGTTGAGGACCAAACTTGCAATAGCTTCTGGGAGCAAAGCAGCAACGTGGATACCGGGCTGCAGCCAGCCTACAGCCTGCTGGCTTCCAGCCGGACCCACTCTCACGAATATTAAACCTCAAGAATAAAAACAACAATAAAAAAAGCAGGAAAGAAGGAAAGATCCTAATCTAATGGGAGAGGTGGTGTTACAGCAACAGCTTGAAAGAATTAATTCTGCACTTTCCTCAGCCAACTGCCTTTCAAGCCTGACTACTTTCACAGACTCCTGTGGATGAGGCAATGATTTCTACTTCAAAAACTAGTACTAAATGAGACATTTTCTTCATCTCTATGCTGCATATGATAGCATCTTCTCTAACAATAAGACATACCAAAAACTTTCTGACATGAGCATGTTCCTCAATGACAATGTTGACAGAATGACAAGGGTCGGAGATATTCATAACAATTGTACTAAATATAACACACAAACCACTGAGATGCAACTGCTTCTCAATGCTAGACACCTGTGACGTTGAAACAGATTCTCATTTGTATTCAAGTCCAAATTCATAGACACAGAAATACACCGTAAACCAGCATTTGAGACGTCTCCGGCACAGCACTGAGGCCTCTCTTCTCGAAGAGAGCTGCAAATAGTAAGAAGAGCAAGAATAAACATGAAATAAAAAAGCTACCTCGTTCAAATGAAGGGCAGCTCTATAAAGTTCTTAAAACATTCATGTAACAATGTATGAAAATAAAGGTGCTATTGTGCAATTTCTCCCTTCCTAGCCCCGTCTCTCACCCTGCCATGTCCCTGTGGCGCTGCTCGATCCCACAGCCCATGAGATCGCAGCACAAGCAGCATTATCGCACCAGCTACAAAAGGAGCGCTCAGCGCCAGGGTCCAAGTCACTCACAATTACTTAATAAAGCCAGATTCTTCAAAATTATTTCATATAAACCAAGTGTCATTAGGGAGGCCTGTATGTCTTTGAAATAACTCTCCACCAAGTCTGAGCCAGTCTGGCTGCAGACACAAATGCATCCAGTGTTGGCTGAGTAGTAGGTCTGGATAATAGACAGAAAGCTGTCCCTTTAACACCTCACCTACCATCCCCAGCACTTCCTTTCTTTCTTCTTGGTTTCTGTCCTACCACAGTCACACAATGATCCAAAGAGAAAAAAGAAACAGTCACCAGTGAGACAGAAAGAAACTGTCATTAATAACATGACCAGAATCTCTCAGCTCTTGTGTGAACTGCGGCATTCAGAGAGCTCAACAGCCTCTACAGAGGGTGGTTAGAAACCATTATCCCCAAATTACTGATGAGGAAAATAAAGCACATTAAGGTGAATTAACTAGTCCAAGATCATACAGCCCGTGAGTGGCCAATTTGGGATTAAAACCTGTGCATCTGGAGTCCCAAACCACTAGAATCTACATTAACTATACAGGGAGAATAAGGAGGATCTGACACTGCTGAAGAGGAACAGAGGGCAAACGCTGACCTTTAAACAGCACGAAGTGGATGAAGTGGTGGTAATTCTCCTTTGACACTTTCAGGTTCCTGTATGGCACACTGGGTCAAAAGAACCACCTAAATTCTCGCATTTTGATAACCCTGAACACCTGATTTTCCTACCTTAATAGCACTTGCATGTTGATCTCCCATATCTCTGCCATATGAACTAATAGAGCAACCTGTAACATTAGCAGCCTGCTGTCGCCCTAGACCACCACCTCTACACAGTGCTGGGAGACTTTACTGGTGGGCTCCACAGATATTGCTGACAACAGAGACTCATGAATGCAGTGCTTATCATAGCTATGGCAGGCCATGGAGCTTAATACTATTATCTTCTACCTTTTCACACTGCACTTAAACTTCCTTAGCCCCTTTCTATCCAAACTGTCCTTGGCCCCATCCCATTTCTTCCCCACCACCAGATCCTCGTCTGACCTCATTCTAGTCTCCCTTCCTCCGCTTCCTCATGTCCTTGTGAAGAACCATCCCTTGACCATTTCCTCGATTTCCCCCTTGCCAGTTCCCACTCCCAGCCTCCCCAGTGGGCTTTCCATTTTGGACTCCCCTTCAGCTATGCCTTGCCGCACCTTCCAATCTCCTTTCCCACACAAATTCACCTCTCTTCCCCTACCACAGCTCTTCCTCGTGAACTCTGCTCTCCCCTCCCACCCATTCCTGCTTTCACTTTGTCCACATCACTTTCATCTCACCTGTGCTCCCCGTTTTCCCTATTCCCACCCTCAGCTCGGTTGTCTCAAGGCAGAAGCAACCAAAGCAGAAAGAGTCCAATCTCATCCCTGTAGCATCTGGCACCATTGCACTGAGCCACTTTGTGGGAGGGATGCATGTGCAATTTGACCAGCACGAGGAAAGATGGGAAGATACTCAATAAGGAAGAAATCTTCAAAGATCTAACTGCTAAAATTTAAATTGCCTCTCTCAGATTTCAAGGAGTTATAAATTGGTCTAAAAGCAGACCTGGGGAATATGGAGACAGAAATCCCTATTCCACAATACAGAGATAACAGAAGTATCCAAAGAAAAAAGTAGTATCATCCTAAACTAGATAAACAACTTATAAAAATTTCAGCCCAAGTGGTTCCAGCTGACAAATCTGTAGGCACTGTAAAACACAGCCTTTTAACGAGAGGTGTCAGACAACCTCAGTAACAGGCAGGGCTTTTACCTGGACATTAAGATATAATTCACCTCCCAGCAAAATCTACTCTGTTAACCCTACCTGTACTTACTCCAAGGAGCAGAAGAGGATGTGTGCTGCGCCCTCTCCTCTCTGTGATTCACATGCTACCTAATGACTTCATGCATGCTTTGCTCCTGAAATACATCCTCTGCGCAGAAAGTTCACAATATGGATTTTCCAAGCTAAACACAACTGTACCAGAACAGAACTCTCTATATTATATTCAGTGAAACTTCCATAGCAGTATCAGTGTCTGGTTTACACACTATTACTGTACAACTGTTTGTCTTTAGACATATTAATTTTAAAACTGTCTAACAGTAAAACCTTCTGAAATTAGAATTACTTAGCTTTGCCTTCCAGATAGGTTAACAACCAGATCTTGAGGAGGAGAAAGAAGAGGCAAGGACCCCCCTTTGCTGGCAAAAGTTTGGTGGAGAGAAAGAAACGCTTTTGACGTATCAGTATAACGATCCCAATGCAGGTTAAGTATTTGATGTAGCTACATCATCTACTGTATCTGACAAGTTCTTTTTCTAGACTGTGTTCCTGCTGAGCGCTAAGAAATCAGAGGCTTTGAATCCTGCTCACATTCTTCCCCATCAGTTCCTCTCTAGTAAGCAGCCAATGTAAAAATACCGTATACCAAAATAATTCAAGAAAATTTTGTTCCCAAGTGAGAACTCAGTAACTACATGCATGACAAAAGCTACCTTGTGAGAAGTCCTAGCTTTCACTTATGGACTGTCACATACATCTAAGTACCCAGTCCATTTAGTCTACATGCTTCATTTTCAGACAAAAGCATTTCAGCTGATGACAACCATTTGAAATGGAGATAAAATCTTTAGTAAACAGTATTTCTATGATTACCTACACTAAATCCATGGCATGACCTGTGTGCGCAAAGCCCACTTGGCCAATTATTTTAGATAATTTGAAAACAGTGAAATCACAGATTTTCAGGAAGATGTATAGTTTAATTATAATTTCTATTAGTCCAACTGATATCTCCAATCAGCAAGTGCAGCTTCAGTAACAGAAGCGTATCAGAGACATCTCCTCAACTGGTGAACAGTCATCTTCCTGCTGCAAATCCGCTAAAAATATACAAGCTTTACAAAAAAAATATTGCTTGGATTTGTACACACATATGCAAAGATGTTTGCTTTCACTTCGATTAAACTTTTTTCCATCATGAATAATCTATTTAACTAATCAACATCTGAATTACTCTAAGGAACACTTCAGTCAATGTAAAATTAAACATAAAAAGAGAGCAAAAAGTAATTAAAGGAAGACATTATTAAGTTATTGACTTATTCTTTGCCTTTTGCTAGCATAAGTATTAAGTAACTCCCAGCATTTGCTGGTTGTAGATCAAAAATAAAAGCTATGCCAAATAATTTAGACTTCTCAATTTACCAGTTCAGTGCAAGTGAATTACTTTTAAAAACATTATTTCAGAAGGGTCTTTCTGCTGTTAAATTATAGGCTGTGTTTTGCTGTCAGAAAGAAAAAGTATGTACAAAGACACACCGATGAAGTTAGTAGAGGGGCTGTTAAATTATAGGCTGTGTTTTGTGCTCTCAAACTCTCAGAAAGAAAAAGTATGTACAAAGACACACCAATGAAGTTAGTAGAGAGTCTTGAGATTTACACCATGTAAATAAAAACAATACTAGATTTTTCCTTTCCAAAACTAAGCAAATAACCATATGGGTGCTTTTTTTGCTGAGCTATTTACTGAGGCATTGGTAGTTATTCATTCAACAGCGTGCCTAAAAAATAAACAAATAAATCCAGCAATCATTGAAGTGAGGAGATGTTTTTTCCAGATAGCAAAAATACACGCTCAGCAATACTGCCCTGTTTAATACGACAGTGCACTGGGATGACTATAGGACAGCCCACCATCAAGTTCACAGAGGGGAAAATTTGCTGACCTGAAGAAGTCCTGCTTGACTTCCAGCATTACTGTTAGAAACACAGAATAACTCCTGAGGGAACAGCAAGAACAGCAGCTGCTTTCCCTCACTGGCACCCAGTCCCTCACCACACTGGTTTTGAGCAAAAGAGCAAAGACTCATTCGGCAAAGGTGCATAACTACAAGGCATGCAGGTATTTTCTTTCAAGCTAGCACCAAATGACAAGATAAAGATAGGGAGCATATCAAAACACAACCACATAATGCAGTCATCCAAACATCTAAGAAACATCAGGAAGTAGACTTCTCTAAAAGTTGCTACAGTTAGTAAATAGGGGTTAAAAATAAATCTGATATTCTGAATTTAGCATTTCAGTCAGAATAGTTACTATAAACACTATTCTATTCTATTTTAAAATTCTATGTTAAAATCTATTTTAAAATCTCACCATCTTAAAGACCTGCCCACACTGCAGTTTCACAGAATGGTCCCATCGAAGGCTAATCTTACCCCTTAAGGATTACAGATCTATGCATGACACACTTCACATTTCCATAGTATATTTATAGCTCAGGGTGGCAATACACTTTGCAATCTTTTTTTTTTTTAATTATTATAATGGTTCCTTGCAAAGAAGGAATTATAATTAGCTGTACTTTACAGAAGTTAAGGCAATGGCAAATCAAAAGATTTGTACAAGACTAAAAATAGTAATATGAGAATTATTCCCTCCAAAGTGCAAAGGGCAAACCTACTGAATTCAATCATGTAGCTACGCAAAGACACCAGATTTTTCAGGTAATGTCTCCTACGAGGCCCCTGGAAACCAACTGTGGAGTTCTAACAGTCTTCAGTCCATAAGATAAAACCTGGTATCCTTAATTACAAAAGCTTAGTATATAAGAGTGTATCACCCGCTGCTCTGGCCGTATGTTAATACAGTCAGAAATGACTCATCATTATATCAGAAGAGCTTCAACATCACAGACTGAGAATCTAAGCCTACAACTGGGATCACAGCTTTTCATTGCCATCACATGAGAAGCAACAGGCTCAGACCTATGACTTTCAGGAAAACTAGCAAGGAAAAAAGGGTAGTTTCTCTAAAGAAAAAAAAATAGAGTCGTGGACAGTCATCCCAACTCCTTTTTCACCTTGAAGTGGCCTATAGAGAGTCACATCTAGATTTCACGAGCCAGTAATGCATACATTAATCTTGGTTTATGTGTCTGTATGAAGCTGCTGAACTGAATGCTCGCAAGGTCCAGAGCATGAAAAGGCTTTAACCTGAGATTTTTGTGTTTCCTTACCAGATGAGAAGCAGTTTTCCTCTTCAATAAATTAACATTTTAGTAACAGTTCAATCAAGTACAAAAAATCATCTACCAAAAAGGCAGCCTACTGCCTTACAGGAAATCTAGCCAAAGGGATCCTGGTATTTCCAAAAAGTGAGACTATTGAACAGATCAGAAGGCATCTAAAACTGAATAACCTATGGATCAGTAATTCTTACACAAGTGTAGGAATGAGGGAGAAGGCAAAGGAGATTTAACTACAAATGAAACCCAACCAAACAGCAAAAAATGGATGCGGTGTAACAGCTTATATTCTCCCTTAACCCTCTTCCACTGCTACAATCTAAGACCAGAGACTTCCTTGTGAAATGGCTCCTCAGCCATGGGGACGTCAACCTCTAGCAACCTGTGAGGTACTCCATACAGGCTAGGAGAAATACCCTGATTTAACCTAACAGGCAGATAATTGTGTGGTTTTCTTTCTTTTACATCGCTCACATTTTTTGAGCTGCATTGTATAATGTGAATTTTATAAATAAAAACATACTTGCTTTTATCTTAACCTGACTTAAGGAGAATTTCAAGGCAATTTAAAGGAACGCCATGGAAGGGAAGTAGCAGACAGCATCTCAACACGTTTTCCAGGGTATTCCAGGAATGTGGTTCATAGCATGAGCCAGTGCAAACCTCCTCACTGGCAACCATGATTAGGGAAGTCCCATGGCATTCAAAATACTTGGGAAAACACCTGCATTTCCAAAGAGTATAACAGGCAACACATTCCTGTATTAATAATAACAGCATATAAATTCAGAGGAGGAGTGAGTCATTCCTCAGTCCATTACTTACAGACGAAACAGATTAGTCTGGATTTATGATGGAGTTCTTGCTCCAGCTATAAAGTATAACCCTGACATTACGATATAAACTGATATTAATTTAAAATTCAAGTTTCTACAGCATCTGTATTTTCCTCACCTTTGTTCATCTACTTAACATCCATGACACTTCATCTCTTTTATCAGTATATGTCCCTCCCACTTCTGTACTCCTGCCTCTCGCCTCTCCTCCCTGTATATTTTGTTTCTTGCAATTATTTCAGTGGTTTACTTGCTTTTCAGCACCATATGATTAACTAGAAAATAATTTCTTTCTGTTATCTATGCCTATTTGAAAGCTCCAAAATAACACCCACACAGAGCTGACGAACGGGCCAGATGGATGGCACTCCCTCCGCCAGGCTCCAGCTGAGTGACCGATGGGGCGTGAACCACATGTCGGGATGTGGACACGGGGGTCTCTGCTGAGCACAGCCCAGAAGGCCAACTTCAGAGCCATAAAGTTCTCTGGAATTACCCGCTTACAAACACGCTTTCAGGAAGTCTAAAAGAAAAATAAAAAATGCAGTGCTTTTGTTTTCACTAAAATATTTTATTCCATTACTCAGAAGTAATCACCCTTGGGCTCCAGCCCCATCTCTACAGGTTGCCAGTGGGTGTACTTTTCCATATCTTCTACATACATGACACAGTGTACTGTTCATATTGGTATCTGGCTTTCCGGGTTGGTAAGTGAAGAACAACAATACACGAGAGAGAACTAAAGCTCTTACATACTAGGAAAGGGCTGAACAAAGCGAGATTACATCTAGCTACAGAGCAGGCTTTGCTCTCGGCAGTTGGTCTCCTTCAGTTTGTAAATGAAATCCTGAACACGAGATCCTGGAAATACTACTTGTAATACCACTGGAAAAGTAAGTGGGTTTGAGGGCTGAGGACAAGTGGAAAAGCAATGTCTTGTGATTGAAAGAAAGGCTCTACCATCCTCCATTCTTCACTCTCCATTCTTTTTTTTTGTTTTCTTCTTGAAACTGAGGCTACTTCTGCCTTTAGTTGTTAAAGGCTAGGAAGCTTGTGTTCAAACCTAAGAGTGCAAAACTGTATCAAATTTAAAAGGTAAATCTTATTGGCATTAAAAGCAAATAAAATCTCTGCATCTCAAAAGAATTTCCTTTCTGTAAATTCTGACGTGATGTCACTAAAAAAAGCTGATTGCCCATGGCAACTAATAAAGATCAGTTTGCTACATACTCCTTTCTTCCAACAACCGCTGAAACACTCAGTTGGGTCAATGAAAAGCTACCTTCAGCATTCAGATTTTGCAAATTCGAGCACCTTTAAAAAATTATATTTTTCTTAGCATTTGAAAAAGGTGAATTTCAAATAATAACCACCACTTTAATAGTAAAGATGCTGAAGTTCAGTCATTTTCTTTGACAGGCTCACTAAAACCGGGCATACATTCATGGAAGGTGTTCTCCCAAGTTTGGTTGCAAGTCTGAGTCAACTGTCTTGATCAACCGGCCCTTTAAGATTAACATTATCTAATTGGCCAAGTACTAAAAATCAGAGAGAGATGAAAAGCGTAAAGGAACAGGTGGAAAGCCACTGGTGACCTTGAGAAAATGCATAATGAAATGCATCCAGGGAAAAAGCCTTCCTGTATGGGAAATTAGCTTAAAGGCGCACAGGCAGGTGTAAAGTGGAAGACTGACTGACAATAAGCACACAAGATAGAATATAACATTTACAGAGCTGTAAAATAACTCAGTTTGAGAGAATTTTTATTATTATTAAACCATGCAGCCATATTACAGAACTAATTGAACTCTAAAGAATTGAATTATAATAGAAGCTAATTAGAAGAACAAACTTTTCAAGCAGACAATTCAACTGGGTTACCAATATTACAGTTACAAGAGACAAATTTAGACCCTTCCATCTCCAGATAAAAGTACAGTTAATGAGGTGAATAGATGATGACTTTTCACACACTAATTACATAGGTTTGAATTTCATGCATCATCTGACTCACTCTGTCAAGAAACATTGACGTACCTTCAGCACCTCTTCCAGCTAATGACCTAGGGGCAATCCTAATCCTAAGAGTCTTTCCATGGCAAAGCACTGTATATAGTCATTAAGTACGGCATACCCACACCAGTATTTGTGTAAACAGGCCTAATCTTACACATGTGGGCATTATGCAGACATTGACAAGTAAAGTATGCTTTCAGTTTAGAGCTTTGTCCATGAGGAATCATGATCAGTAGGTCTTTATGCCCCTTCCAGCACATCATATGCTGAAGTTGACTGCAGAGTTAGAAACAAGTCTCAGGTTTATCCTCCAGATTCAGTAACTGCAATGGAATTTCAATATATATTCAAAAAAAAAAAAAAAAAAAAAANCTCAATTAAAAATAACATCCAGTCACACGTTTCTGCTCAGGAAGGAACACTGGGAAACCTGATAAATATTACATGTTAGTTACTCCGGTATCCCAGTTCTGACGTTCAATGCCACAGGGGGTGTACCTATTTTTTTTACTATTTGTAAGATCTTCAAGGAAGAAGTGAATCACCTCTACATAAAGGGTGCAGTGAATTCTTTCCATTTCAGAGGGAATTTTTCCATACAATATTGAAAAGGTAACCAGCGGGGGAGTACAGCACCATTTGTTACCCTTTTTATCCTATTTAGAGGTTCTCAATAAACTGCTCTTTTTAACTGAAGTCCTGGCCACAAGGCCATTTGATTTCATCGGGAATAAATGGAATGCTATATATTAAACCGCTTCATCTGTTTTTCTAAAGAGCTCTGCCTGTGGCTGCCCTGGAAGCGGACACAGTGAATGCCATCAGCAAAACAGATGAAAATATCCCACATGACAGCTTGAGAAGCAGGGCTTCGGAAAAATAATTTAAGGATGACAAGATTATTGCACAGGCCTGCTGCAGCCTTATCGCTCTTTCAAAGGCTTTATGTGAAGGGTTTACGGCATAAAAAAATATTACTGCACACATTATAAATAAATGACACCTCTTCATATGCAAACATTATAAATGCCTACAGTTCTATGCAGTATTATAGTAATCAAAATGAAAACACACTCCTAGTCACTAGTAATAAAATTGACCAAAGCCCATAGGGATACACGGTTGTATCTGGGTCCCAAAGGTAGCCCTTTCCATTAACATTAGCAAAATAAAAAGCATGCAATAACACAGAGGAACTGACAATTGTCCATCTGATTTCTGTGACTGAATACTAGGTTTAATATCTGTAAGGAATACCAAAGGCACCATTACATGAAAATAAACATTACTAATGACTCCAGCTCAGTACTGCACTTAAACCCAAACAAATTGTGTTTACTGTAGTAAGACTGAAGTACGCGCTTAAATGCTTCCATGGCCTGCAAACCATAGAACTTGGTTCTTCATCTCGCCTCCTGCCCCATGTTCAATATTTTATACCACATACTGTGCTATCTAGACTCAGAGAAGTTGTGGAGTCACAATTCTTGGCGATGCTCAAAACCTGACTGGACACAGTCCTGGTCTGCTCCAGCTGACACTGCTTTGGGCACAAGGGTTGGACTAGACAATCTCCAGAGGTCCCTTTAAACCTCAATTATTCTGTGATTCTGTATAGTTACAGAGTTGGTAAACTCAGGAGAATGAGGCTTTATCCCATTCAAATATCGGTATTAGAGTGGAGGGGTTTTTTATTCCCAGAAATACAAACGGACACAAAGAAAACCACTATGGCCACTCTGCCCCATTATAAGCATATCCATAATTACACATTTTGTGTTTATGCACAAAAATATGAAGTGGTTTGATTTTGGCATGGTTAGCATTATTTGGTGGGTTTTTTTCATTGTTAAAATATCCCACGCGTTTCTATATTAGAACTGCCAAGCCTTCTGTACCACTATAAAAGATATACCTACATATGAGCACCAGACACTGAAAAGATCTGAAAAGGGAAGATAATTATTTTTTCAGTGTCTAAAACTCTTCATTATTTATTTCTGATAAGCTGCAGTTAAATACAAGCTAGACAATATTCTAGAGAAAATCCTTTTTTGTTAATGTTTCAGGCAATTTCTACTTTTCATGAAAGTTTGAAAGAGTGGCAATTACACAGTTCTCTAATGCAATCAATAAGTACAGGGAGTACAAACAGGATTATGTATCTCTAAAAACATTGTTAAATATATTGGAAGGAGAGGAGCGTTAAACATCTTTTACAATGGGGTACTTCAGAATATATACATGAAAAAAAATAGTGATACTCTGCTCTCTTCTCCTACATTATCTTCAAAATAAAGGTCTAGCTCAGGTCAATAGCTTGCTCAGAAAAAACCTAGTTACAGAACAGCCTTTAACATGACTGTGTTACCAAACCCCCTAATGTATGCATCTGTAGAAGCATAGCATAGTTTTAACCAAACACTTTGTGAGACAAAGGATGACAAAGCTCGCTTCAGACATATACAACATTCAGGTGTTAACATGACCCAAAGAGCACCATAGCACTTTTTCTCCTTTTTCTTCCAGTTCCTGATGTGTAAGATCGGGAAGCCAAAGAGGCATTTCTGACCTCATGCTTCCCTAAACTCTTCTCCTCTCATCACGTACATGTCAGTCACACAATGCCAGTGCATCAACCACCTATCATATGTATTATTCAGGGGGTGTTGTCAACTCATGTGCATGCCAATGTCAAGCCTGTAACTTCAGTGGCTGTGCATGGTCCACACTAGCAACG
This sequence comes from Balaeniceps rex, assembly GCA_013401315.1. Taxonomy (NCBI): domain Eukaryota; kingdom Metazoa; phylum Chordata; class Aves; order Pelecaniformes; family Balaenicipitidae; genus Balaeniceps; species Balaeniceps rex. The sequence continues at coordinate 47,366 of VYZW01021726.1, forward strand.
TATTCCTACAGCAATGTCCTAATATGGTCATATTCTGCATTTTAAATTTAATATTATAAAGCCAAAACATCTAAGCCTTAACAGAAATCTCAGAAAATATGGATTTTTCAAACCTCTGCTGCAATACGAAATTTTTAACAATATGTTCTAGTCAGACCCTTAGTTCCCAGGGTCCATTATGTCTCCTTAGATCTGAATGACACTGCTGAGCCAACCTAACTGTGAGCTACTCCTGAAAGGAATGGTTCCTGTCCAACCTCTTCTCCTAGCACTCACATAACCCCTACTTCAGGGGCTAAGCTGGCAGGAAACTATGAGAAATTTAAAAAAAAAAAAAAAGGAAAAAAAAAAAAAAAAAAAAAACTGGGGGGGGGGGGGAGAAAATGACTGGGGGAGGGAGAGGAGCCTGCTTTTTTTGCAGTAAACAGTCACTAGATTGGCATCACTGTACTGTAGACCATATCTTGTCTTATAGTCATGATGTCATTACCACTCTTGCCTACATCTCTTCAATCAGGCCTTGGAATTACATAGCTGAGAATACAAATATTAAAGGATTATAGAACTATGTATCTACTACTTAAAATGAATTTTCCTGAAAGCATTTTCTAACCAATTACTTAATCCTGGATGTATGTTTTATTTTGTCATACTTTGTCCTCAAGCTTTTTACTTCAACATTCACATACACTAGGGAAGATCCATCACAGGTTAAATTCAGGCAAGAAAATCAGTCGGAGGAGGTGTGTAATAGCGATGATAATTATGGGCTAAACTACAGTTGATCTATCAAGCTCATAATAATAGATAATCCATGTCTGAGCCCATTAATACAATAACTGAAAGATGCCCCAAGGCCTAGAGTGTAGAAGATATGACTGAACGTTTACAATGGTCCTTTCTAACCTCAAATGCCTGTGCACCTCTGGCCAAGAAACAGCCCAAGAGAAAACACAACCTCAAATTCATAGTTTCTGCCTGGTGACTTCATGACCCTAGAGGGAGGGAGAAGGGAAATTGTGTTGAATACAGAACTGTCACAGCTCTTGTTCCCAGCCCACTGATACAACCATCTTCGCCACCGGCAAGTCTCTACCATCAGCTGCCCTGCAGAGGTGGCTTCCCTGGTCACACTGCTGCCTGGAGATAGCTGTCAGGGGAGCACAAGCTAGCAGCTGAAAGGTACCGCTTTCTGCTGCTACCCTGCCTGTCAGGCTTTCCAGAAGAGAAAAGGAAAAAATAATAATTAAAAAAAACCCTCAACCTTTGGTCATTAAGGCAATGCTAAACTAACTGCTTTGCTCACCTTTCACTTGGGTGAAACCACTGATTGGTATGTGGAAAATTCCAGCCATGGACAATCTGGTACCAATTCTTCATTTTCAAAACCTTTAAGCAGCTGCTAACTTACTCGATCAACTCATCTATTACATTTAGTTTGTACTGCACCTAAGCTGATCATTTTTATTATTGGTAACATCCTTGTTACATCCATCACCTAGTTAGCTTTGGGCTCCTCATTCCCCCTTATGATTACTTACTAGCAGCACCGATTTCTACAGTTGCTCTGGAGATATTTTGCAAAAACATCTATGGCCATGATCAGCCAACATTTTTCTAAGCTGTCCTCAGATAAGCCTAGCTACCCTTTCAGTTGCGGTCTGTGGACGTCCCAACACTTTCAGCACTTCTTATTAAAAGCTGTCCCTCTTTGCTACCACAACCACAGAATGGCTGAGGTGGGAAGGGACCTCTGGAGATTGTCTAGTCCAACCCCCTGCTCAGAGCAGGTTCAGCTGGAGCAAGGAGCTCAGGGCTGTGCCCAGTCAGATTTTGAGTATCTGCAAGGATGGAGAGTCCACAGCCTCTCTGGGCAACATCTTCCAGCGTTTGACCACCCAAGTGACCATGGAAACATAAAACTGTGCTGCAGTATCCAGAGGGCTAACATCATAGTGAGGAGGAATGGTATGCACTGATGGCAGAGCTATAAAAAAATTAGGTGGATATGTTTGTTAAAAATGTTATTCCAGGCCTTGATGGACTCCAAATACTCTGCATGCACTGTGTTGTTTTTTATGTGTCACGCATTTCATCCTGCAAATAGTTCAGCATATTTTAGCTTTAAGCCTCTGAAGTCTCACTGAAATAAAAGCTATACATAAAGCGTTTCCAGGAGCTAATTATCTTCCTGCTTATCTTTTTCTTGTCAGCATCACTCCTGAATTATTTTTCATTCCTACAAAAAATCTTTACATACTACAGAAAAGCATAATACAGAAAAATGTTGAAGTATATCCAGCCTTTTTACCCAAGCCATGTTTTTTTGTTATCCTTCCAAACAGTAGATATTAACTAGTTTCTATTTTCAGTTCTAAATTTGGAAGGCTAGAAAGAATACAAATATATTTGTTTTTACCTTTGCTGCTGCTCATCGTTATGCTGAGGCATATTGCTGTTTGCCAGGAGGTAAAAGGAAAGATGAAATTAAGTGGGAGATAAGTCACACAAATGGAAGACATAACAGACTGTGAAGTGCACCAGCCAAAAAAACAACTATATACACAGCATGCCTTCTTCCTCCGAGACGTTTTTTCAGATGACCCTTCTCAATTTTATACTGAGTCCTACAGATCAATAACCACTTTTAATATAAAGCAACCCACAAAACATGGGTGCTATAAAGAAAGCATAATTTCTAGAGATTGACTATTGCAAGTACTGCATGGGAAGTTATAAAAAATTATACTCATTAAACAGGTTAAGAGTGGTTGAAAGCAAGAAAGGTTGACTACAACTTTAAGCTAATGTATAATAATGCAAGTATGAGGAAATGCCAACCTCTTAAAAGTGCTTATCATTTGCATAATTGCATATTTTTATTCTGTGCCGTAAGACAAAATAGTATTGTTCAATGCACCCAGAAAATATTGCAAATAATCTCTCTCTTGAAGTTTCATTTCAGAACATCAGATTAAACTTATAAAAGTTACATAAATTCAGGAAAAAATCCCCAAACTATAAGAAAGTAACATTTCATGGCTGTGGAGAACGTGCCTTTGGAACAGCAGGACTGAGCGTGCACGCCAGCTTCTCCTGGCTACTCTGCGCACAGGCACTAAAGGGTTCCTGCCCAACACGCCATAAAGTGTCTGGAGGCACGCTGCTGGACCGGTCAAAGTCAGTCTAGAGCCGTAAATGTAGCAACTTTTCTCTCTTATCCTGTACCACTCAAAATGTGTCCTGTGCAAGGCAAAGAATGCAAAGAACAAAACCTATGAAATGTAGTACCTCTGTAATCGGATAGCCGTAACACATATGAAGAAGAAAATTTGAAGACAGACTAATAGTCTTAATTCTAACATTAATTCTCAATTTCTTCATTTCATATCCTTGCTTTCTTTTCAAATAAACAGTTTTGTTTTTCTTCATTTTTGTTTCCTCATTTTTTTCTTGTTACAGAAAAACACAGAGCTGTTCTTTCATGACACAATGGGTAATCATGATAGCAGAGAAACCATGGGAAATTAAAACCCCTGAGTCTATCTAATTTTAGGTATGGACAGAATGCAATGTAAAGACCACACAACTAGGTACGTAGACATACTTAGGTACCTTTCTGTGCCACCAAATTTCAAAACTACCAACTCCACTGTAGACTGAAAGTGCATGGCATCGGAACTCAGTCAAGAGAGCCCACACTTCAGACAACTGAATACAGCAGTACAGCTCCTACAAGATTCAAATATGCAAATGACTATTTGCAGGTTTGGCTCAAATCTTAGCCTCTAAGACAGCCTTTTTTTTCCCCCCCGCTCTTTCTTTCCCTCAATTTTCTGCAGAAAAAAGCCCCGTATCCAAGTAATGAAAAAAAATTCTTCCACCAAAATATTTCCATTCATTTGGGTAATGTTTATTCACAGGTAATCAGCAATGTTTAGTAGCAAGAATACAGGCATTTACCACTTGATTTTCTAGGCACTAAAATTTTCAAGCAAATGAAAGTCTTTATATAATTGAAGTCATACAGGACCGTTAGCTTCAGTAATGGTAGATGCAGCTCTTCGTTCTCCCAAGGCAGGCAGCTTGGCCTTTTCAAATGTAGATTTTTTTCAGATAATCCCCAACGTGTGCGTCATGATTTAGCCACACAGCAGTAACCTGTGTGTATATGTCTGGATCAATTCCAAGAAAGTTTTTCATCCCTTACTCTTCCATATTAACAGATCTTAAGGATGAAATTCAGGAAGAAAGACAGTACATTTGCATACAAATGAGCAGTATTATAATCCAGTAGCTTCATTCGCTGTCTCCTCTGGATAATTCAGATGCTATTTTTATTTCTGCAGCAGATTATCTTTGTCTTTCAAATAAGTAGATATACTGAAGGTCTTCCCAGGTACTTGCCTAACTGATTCCATCCACTGGACAACTGGTATTTTAGCTCAGCTGGAGATTGTCTTTAAAAATAAGAAATGAGGCTGGTAATGAAGTGAGACAAAATCTGAATTGCAAATTTATGAATTGCGGATTATAAGAAAGGGCTAATAATCAGAAGATGAAATATTTACTAACATGTTTTGTCTCAGCAGGCACTAACCAGAGTTAGTATTTCAAGATTTGCCTGTAACAACACAATTATGGGGTGGGGGGAGAGTATCTATATCTGTATCTATCTACAAGTACAAATTTCAAGTTCTGATCTCCCTGGTACTGCAGAAATACCAACTACCATTTTTATATGTTGTAAGGCTTTCCAAGTAAACCAAAGATTCAGCCACAGTCACATATGAATAATACCATATATACCATCAGCAGGTGCCATACTTGCACAAAATGCAGAACTCAGAGGTAAGCCTAGGTATAAATTGAATTAAAAAGAGATTACTAAAATGCTGAAAATTTTGCTTTAAATCATTCCTGTGTCCCAAGGGATCTCAGTGCAAGACTCTCTCACATACTGTAAAAGCTCCCTGAAATCTCATGCATCATTCAAAAATTTTGCCTATTTATCTATTTAAGGATTAATGGCCATGTCATCTTCCCCCACTCTTTCTAAATTAACAAGGACTGATGACTTTTGCTCTGTAGCAGAAAATTCCATTAAGAACTGTACCGCAAAGGGACAGCCACATCCCAGTGCACCTGAAGGACCAGTGATGCAAGCTGGCCTTAAGGAACATGATGGCCCCTTTCTTTCAGAACCACCACCATCCTCCGTAAGGCAAAATATATGCCACATGGAAAGGCTTTCCTAATCAACCTGTAAGGCTTTCTTTTTGTTCTCCGGCTGTAAACTAGGGGGAAAAAATGAAAGAAAACACAATTCTATGTTTTTTTAATTAATCAGCCTGATCTGAACGGGAACACAATAGTATTATTCACAGCCACAACTTTTTGATCACTGAAGAGCATCATGGAAGACTAGTAGTTCATGCATCTTAACTACGTATTTCCAAGCTTAGAAGCAAGCCAAACACATGAAATTTAACATTAACTCCAGAACTTTTTGTGTTTGGGGGTTTCTCTCTTTAATACCAGGCTGTATTGTTCCCAATCTACAACATTTTTGTAAATTCGCCTAAATGAATTGCGTACCTTCTGTACATGAATTCCATCTTAATGAGGGCTTACACTGGGAATATACGGTTGAAAATTAACTCCCTTGTAAATTTAACTTCGGTTCTGGTGAGTTCATATGATAACAATTTCCTGACTAAAGCCTTCAGCAGTCTGCTGGGTCTTATGCTAAGTACCAGCCTCAAGAGCTCTCTTGTCTTAAGGTAAGGATAAATAGGGAATGGAGCTTATTATTTCTGCCACTACTTATGATAGTGCTCTGAGGCTTCAGCTAAAATGAGGATCCCACAGTGCTAGATTTTGTGCAAATACACTGTAATGAAGAGTCCCAGAAGTTTAACATCTACATACAAATAAAAGGATGCTAAAAGGGAATTAATATTACTCACATTTTACAAAGGGAAAACCAAAACAGAAAAAGATTAAACAACTGGCCATAACAGTCACTTACAAAAGACAGAACAGTTGGAGCTGCCACTGAATCACCATCTATTGCTTACTGAAAGACTGTCCTCCTCCTCTGCGAGCTTTTATAGATCATGCTGAGGAACACCAGAGGTCCTGAGAGTTTGTGGTCACCCACTACATGTGGAGAAGCTTTCTTGGCCACAAAGGAGCAAGCTTTCAAAGTGACTAAAAAACCCCCAGACCTTTTATCCACACATAAACCAACCTGCAAAGGAAAAGAGCAGAAACAATTCACTGCAAGGAAATGACTGAGAAAATGTCTCATCTAATCACAAAAAGAAAGATTAAGATAGAGACTGGAGAAAGCAAAGCCTCTCCATTCCCTCTATAAGCCAAACCTGCTTGGCTGAGCTGACACCAAAGATGCAGCTCAGAGAGCGTCTAAATAAAGAGGAGTTTACTCCGAACCTTATATTTACCACAGCCATTAAATAACCAATACCTAACATGGTTTTCTTTTTTGGTTTTAGAACTCCTCAGCTGCTCAGCCAGCTATTTTGCTGCCACACCTCAGAAACAATGCCACTGGCCCTAAGACAGCCCTAATGGATAGGAGCCTGATCTATCCTGTGCTTACATGGGCTTAAATTAACAATTTTACTATCTCCCTTGGCAATTTAGTTTATTGGCTAACTGGTCTTGCATTTTTAATCTGCACACCCTTAAAGTTCATTTTTCTAGGCTACAGCAACATAGGCTTATTATTTCTTTTACCCTGAACAGCCAGAGCAAGACCCCAACTTCTATAAAACTGCTTTCCACACACAGCCTTCCTTCAGTTCCTTTCCTGCTTCCCTCTAAAATATACAATGGTATCTCCTTTCCTCTTCAGATGGCATTCAGAACTAAACACAGGCTATGTTAAAACCCAACCATCGCCACATAAAACACGCATGATGAGCTTAGCAGATTAATCTTTACAGTGCGCGAGACTGAAGTGCCCACAAACTGCTAAGCACAACCCAAAGAGACAAAGAAACAATGAATAGCTCATACACAGAATAATCCTAATAAGTAAAACTGACAGCAACCTCAGAAAGGGAAGAAATGGCACTAATTCCTCTACAGAATTAGTTTTGTGTGTGCTCAACCAGCTCAGCCGACCCTCCCTGGGGGGAGTGCTAAGCATTAGACCTGATGCAGAGAAACTGGTGAAAGCGCAACTGCCTCCTTGCCCCTTAAGATCATCTTAGCTTTAATGTCCAAGATCAGCATTAGTAAACAACTTCAGTCACTAAGAGTAAGCTCAATGAGCTAACACAAATTATCTAATATTTGCTGCAGGATAAGAGCATGCACACAGAAAATGACCGTAAGTTGGAGCGATGCACAGCAACTCTTTATCTTCCCTAATCCGCTCTTGTATCGGAGCCTGTGCAAACGCTCGCCACGTTGCAGCATTTAGGGAATACAGCCCCAGCTCAGTAACTGGCTCCAGGAAAGAGATCACTGCAAGTATCTTCAAAATGAGGTCAGCTGTGGGATTAAAGCCTATTATTGTCTGTTACCATTGCAATTCTAACCCTTTAACACCTACTCAGGTTGATTCTTCCTCATTAGCCTGTACTGACTTTTTTTTTCAGTTCAGCTTCTCTAAATATAATACAGAGTAGAAAACAATTATTTTCTTGTTTTTCAGCACCTTCAGTTTGATATGCGAAATGGGCATGGTTCCTTATAGCTGCAAATCTCCTAGCATATATTTCTGTGCTTATGTGCTACAACTCTACTAAACAGGTTTTAAGCCGTTAACAAACCCCTTACTGCATGCCAATCAGGGATTCAAACATTCATTTTTAAACAATTTGCCAGGAATCCTACAATATCATAGGCAACTGGTAGTGACATTTAACACTTAACGTGGGTTGGCACTTCTCCTGTCTAGACTTTCTGAAGTCTTTTTCCTTTTGAGCACCAACTATTAGCACAAGTGATAACTACAAGCTGATTTTGGAGGCTCCCAGAGTAAATGCAAGCAGGCCAGGTACTCTGTAGTATGAAAAGGAGGAAACCCCACTATGTGCTTGTGTAATTAAAGACTTGTTCCTGATGCCTGTGCATAAAGTAGAGAACTCGTGTCACACAGCCAAATTTAATTCAGGAATTTTGTGGCATTCGTGCACTCAATACTTCATCTGCCATAGTGTTCTTTCACAATTTTTAAAATATATTGTACCCACTCATTTCAACACTAGAACAGGTGCAACATGCCAAGCAACAGCCTAGTACAATCCTATTTTAGATAAAATGAAAGCATTTCATGAGTGAGAAGACGGCTTACCAGCACAGATGCTCTCAACTTCAATACACCAAACCATTTGGGCACTGGACTCTCCTCTCAGTTAGAATAAAAGGTATCAAGACACAAAAAAAGCAGCTCATTCCAGAGCTGCTTCTTCAGTAGTAATAAAATTAGCAATAATTGCCATCTGTCATTAATACGCTGTGTGCAATAAAAGATCCTATAATAATAGAGCAACATTTCTTTTATTACTAGCTCATCTTCCTGAAGAAAAAACCCTAAAAGACAACAATTATTACACAGAATAATTTTTAAGGATATGCATCTTTTCACAAATACATTATTTATTTTAAAGCTAAACCCACGACTGATTCTATTGTAACCAGAGGAGAATTTTCACTGTTTCCAGTGGGCTCAAGATTTGACCCAAAAATTTCACCCTCAAAGCTCCTGGAGAGCTGACAAACTTTGTGTGCTTCTGAAGCCAATTCTTGTGCCTTGCTTGGGCCCTGTATGTCAAGAAAGGTAGAAAAGAATAATGCAATTCTTTCTCTTACCCGTGGCAACTGTCACCACACAGACTGTGCAGAAGTGGTCAGTCAGTTTAGCATGGCCCAAAAGCAGACATGTGGACAGTTAACCCGGTTTACAGAAGTATTAAGCAGCCCTCAATCTAAGTGGCTTCGCTGATGCTGATCCAGTTTTTTTTGAGAGCAAAATTTGGCTCTCTTTCTCAGAGCCTGCCTGCACGGGACTGCAGGAGCTGGGACTGCTATGGAGCCACGCTCGCAGCCCAGCCCTCAACTCAGTTGCCACTCTTCTGCCTGAATATGAACCAGTCGTCGACAGGCTCTGAAGTAAGTCCCATCCCAAATGCTAGAGTGAGAAACAAAAAAGAACCATGACCAATCCATAAGAGACAGTAATTGCACAGAAGTGCTGTCACGTTAACACTCCAAAATTAATAACTTATTTTACACTATTAAAATGCATAGTAGTACTGTTCCCCTACAGGCAGAATACAAATCAAGTTTAAGTAGGATGAGCAAAAACTAAATAGATTTTCACTGAGCTTCTCACAAATGAGTTCATTGCTTAGATTTAATTGTTTATTTTCCTCCTTTAGAATGTGCCCTAAAACCTAAAAATACTGTAGGTGACAATCTCTGTACCTGTTCTGAGCTCTAAAAAATAGGCAATGTACAAAACAAACCAACCAATTCACCCACGCATATACTTCCAAGAACAGCCATTATGGAGACAATTTTTTTTCTTTTTCATAATTCAACCTGAGCATTGCACTTGTATTTTCATCTCTCCACAGTCCATATACAAGCCGAAAACTGACAGCATGTGTTGAGATGTCTTCTCACGTAAAAGACTGATTTGGGGCACTTTTGGTAGCAATTCAGCAATCGCATTAAATACTACTTCAATTTCCCCTTCCCCAAAGGAAAATACTGAAACAATTGATTTTGTGAAATTTTTACGCTTTCATTGGAACAACGACACAGACTTAAAAAGACTTCTGACAGTATGAGAAAGACAATACTGGGAGAGGAGCATCTGGTTATCCAAGCACACTGTTACGAGCAGACTGCCTTCAGGTCCCATTAACTCCTACCAATTAATCTGTCTCAAGTAGCCTTCCACATTTCTCTTGACAGCGACATGTGAGAGAGTTAGTATTTCAGTAGTACTCTGAAGCAATTTACAGATTATCTATAAAGTTGTGTCGTGGTTTAGCCCCAGTCGGCAACTAAGCAC